>JAAAKG020172549.1:0-27221 GCA_010014905.2 Druon quercuslanigerum
TCCAAAAAGCGACCAGGGGCCTTCCCACTCCTCGAAAAATATTTTATATCCCGTTCTACGATGCGGCGGTTCAATTACTCACAATACTTTTAAAAAAATATATTATATAAAAACCATGTTTTTCGTATAAAATTTTAGAGAAATTACTTTTCTATTGCAAATTATTGAACAACTGTTGTAAAAAACTTACATTTTGACTATTTTTTGCCGAATGGCCTCAACTTTTCTTCCAGAATCAACCAATACTGTAGTTCCGATAACTCCTTGCTATGATTCTTCAGAAGCTATTTAAGAACAATTGGTAAGTTTTCAAAACAAATTTATAAACAAATAAATGTTTGGAAAATTTTTTAATGAATGAGCTCCTTTTTTCAAGGAAATAATTGCAAATAATTTTACTGTTTGGAGGACTCCTGGTTATGATAACTTACAAACTGAAAAAAAGTTTTCGTTATTTAAACTATTTTTATAAAACAATCTACAGCTTGACTATTTGCAAATTCATAGGCTCTGTTGTTTGTTTGCGAAATCAACTCAAAATATCATTCTAATGGCTCTTTTCTGTGATATATTGCAACTGGAAAATAATTGTTATAAATTTCAACATTTCTTTACAAAAATTATTTAAATGACTATAATTGTGTTCAAATTTCCATGTCAATTTCTGAACAAAAATAGTCTAATCTATTTGTTTAAAATTTTTTTAAACAACTGTAAAATGTAATGTATTTAATAAAAATTAAGACTTCTCGATAATTTAAGATGCAAAAATACTTTCTCCGATCGAGCCAAATAGTTACCTTAATAGAAACATTAGTTCAAATTATTTTGGTGTTACGATAAATTTTGAAATAAAAAAGACAAGGAATATTCCGATACAATATTTTTTATTAATTAAATTAATGAAAATTGATTTTTCAAATTTGAATTAAAATATTGACCAGGAATATTCCTTGTATTTTTTATTTTCAACTTGATCGTAAGACTAAAATAATTTGAAGTAATGTTCCTATTAAGGTAATTCAATGCTTTCGCATTAATTTATAATTAAATGTAAAATTTTCATACACTTAACATAAAAAAACTGAATTTCAACAGGCTGAAAGTTGCGAATCCCAAAACTTTTTTTAACATGTCTTTAAATCGTTGGCTGAAAATTGATTTTAACACATATTTTATTGTTTTTTTAAAATTAATTGGAACTACAAATAAACGAAAAGAAACTGCCCTACAGAAAATATATCGAAAAAAATTTTATTCTACTGTTATATTGATAAGTGTTTTAATGAATTTAATAACTCAATTTTTATCAAGAACCTGTCTCGAATGAAATGTAAATAACGCAGAAGGACAAACTTGATACCTAAATTCTGTAAGATAACGATTATTAAATATAGTATATAACCAAATAAAGAAGCGAGATATTCCTTAGTTACACGGCCAGACAAATACCTCATAATTTCATAAGTCAGTTTTCCGTCTATTGATAAAATATGAAGATTTTTTACAATGTGGTGTGCTTGGGGATTATACTCAACTCTATTGGTAAATACAATAATATAATATGTATACAATTATATATATATATATATATATATTTCTTAACTGTACGCTAATCAAAGTAAGCGCAGTTTAATCTGGTTTCTATCCCGATACTAATGAAACAAATCATTTTGTTACATTTTCATCAGAAAAGATATAAGTTTTTGTTAAATTATACCCCTTCCAATTCTAAGATCTAATTATAAAACGACCTTCACAAATTCGTTAACGCGATAACAAGTATTTGATATCAAAGTTATGATGAGGAATAAATAGACAACCTAATGCTTGCATATTCTATAAGTATCAAACTTTCGATTAGCATATAGTTTGTTTCATAAACGAATGATTTTAATTTTGTTTAAAAAATCATTTTTGAATTTATAATTATCATAGCCTTAAATTAAATTGTTAAGGTATCTTACTCGCGATATATTTTTTTAAATATTGACTTTGATATCAAATGCTTTTAATCGCTTAAACGAATGCGTGAAGGTCATTTTATATTCGGATCCTCGACAATAAAAGTTTTGAGAACCCTGCGAATCCAAAAAAAAACTTTTTACGCATGTGTCTGTCTGTCAGTCAGTTTGTTCGTTAGTGTGTCTGTGGATTTTTTGTTTGTTATCGCGATAACTTTCGAAAGAATTTACATAATGGATATGCCTTTGGTAGCACGTTTTTTAAGAGTAAAAATTCAAGGACCGGTTATCAGAAATGCTCGGAAAATGAAGGATTTATCCTTATGAGTTTTTTCACGTTCAGGCTCCGTATAGACATTTATAAAATTCCAAAAATCAAACGGAAATCAGCGCTTGAAGCCAAACAACGCGCGATTTTAAAATAATTCAAGCGAAGAAAAACGTTAAATTTTTGGCACCCTGCAAGTTTAATGTAACAGCTTTTTTCATTTTTTCTGAACATCGAAAATTACTTTTAAGAAGTTTTTTACATTTTAAGGCTTTGTCTGTATGACTGTGAACACGATTACTTTTAGAAAAATTAATCTATTAGATTGGCCTTTCGTACACTATTTAAGTGTCGAAAATTGAATGTCAAGTTCATTAGCTAGCCATTTTGGTTAAAACTTTCAAAAGTAAGCGTATTTTGAACATTTTTAATATTGCTTTTTTCAAGATTTAAAAGCTATCTGTACTTTTATTTTTATCAATCGAAAATAAGAATATGTTCTCTAATGATCTTCTCAAATAAAAAATGACGAGAGTTATAGGATTTACCAAAAAAAAAAAAAAAATGAAAATTCCAAGCTAAATAACGCAAGCTATGAAAAAAGAGAAATAAAAACTTTACTTTTTGCAGGCTCTATCAGATAATCAAAACAACTTTATAAATTTTGCTTAACAATTTAAAATATTTATCTTGACGGCACACAAAATAATGTAAAGTAAAAAATTCTATTATGCGGTCAAACTGTGCAAGATGCGACAAAAGAGGGATGGATTAAAATTTTTAAAAGCAAAAAAGATCTACAAATTTGTTATTGTTCAGTTTTTGCAGAACGTCTAGTTTTTGTTTTATTTTTGTTTCATCGTGAAAAATATTATCGACAATAAAAAGTGAAATCTTTGCAAAAATGATGTACGTTACGATACCACATAAATAAAAAAATTGTACATTAAAAAAAGATCTGCAAATTTTTCATTAACTTTTTTAGCTAATAAAATTTTTTCCTCAATTAATATCTACAAAATTTTTTTGAGCCCCTTTTCACTCTAGACTAGAATGTTTATTTTTTTAACCTAAAAAATACCATCGAAAATCAACGAAATTAATTTGTATAAAACGACACAAGTTGCATCAAAAAGTTTTATAAAAAAGTTGTTTTTCTTTTTTAATGATGAGCACTGTTTTTAATGGTATAAGTATTATAATAAAAATATTTATGTTTTCATACCAATACATATTATGAATTGTAATAATATAAATTTATTACAATAATACATTTTTAATTGTAGCTACGAATAAAAATTAGTGCAAAATATAATAAATATAAAATAATCAAACCTATCGTAAAAAATATAACTTGTACATTATTTTGCAAAATCTAAATAAGCAATAATAGCCCGAAGTGCACGTTTTATGCAAAATCGAGTGCGAAGCATGATATATGTGATGAGCATGTGTTAGTTTAATCAGAAGGAGCTTTAACATAAGAGAATTCACAATCGACAAACTAGAGTTGCTTTTAGGTTTGGTTTTAGTTTCTTTATGAAATGAATTCCGATCTAAAACTTTCCTTAGGGTCGTTAACTTTTCTTCGCACCACCAAAACTTTTAAGATATTTACTTTCTTCCATCGCATGATCTATTTTTAAATAAGTGAAAGCTTTTCTTTTTTCAAAATTCAAACAATACGTCTCTTTGCAGAAAAATTTTACCCCATGTTTCATATTGCAGATTTGAGTTCACTTTTTGAATGTCTACCTAATGGCGAACCTATTCCTAATGTTTTACGTTCCGGAAGTTCTTCTGCTCCAGACAGACATTATCGTCCTGATGTGTCTGTTCCTGCTGATGTGTCTATTCCTGCTGATGTGGCTGTTCCTCTTAAAGAACCTGCACGTTGTTCTAGGTCCAGGCCTCCTCCTGGAATGCGTCCTAATGCACTCATACTTGGATTTGAAAATGAACAAATGGGACTTATTCGGCTTATTCCCCGCAGAAATCCGTGCCAGCGGTTCGAAATCCGAAAATACGATTTTCCTGCTAATAGACAAATTAAATTACGATTAGGACGTAGTACCTATATTCCCGTTGCAGCCACAGTCCAAACAGTATTAACAACATCCACGGGTAACGTAGTTGCGTTATTGGAAGAAAACCGATATCTTCGTGGCTTTTATAATGAGAACGGAAAGCGGCGGGCGGGCATAAACATGCGAAGTGGTGAGGTATTCAACTTGTCCCGACAATTAGTATTTGAAACTCCGCTAGGCTCCAATCAGCCAATCCGAAAGCATTTTACAGTAGCAAATGTAAACGACCTTCCTCCACGTCATTGAATTAATTAAAAAAAGTTAAACACTAATATAATATTGTTAATGATCCGATGTAAGATTAAAATGTTACAAGTCAGTGTTAAATATAATAAAATTCAGTATATTATGATTTTCAAACCTTCAATCTTTTATCAATTTCCCAGTATCCTTTTTTCGGTAACAGGTAGGAAAAGTTACTTTTTATTCTCCAAAAAAATATTTTACGATAAAAACCATTATTGGCGTATATAATGAATAAACTTATGATATAATCAGGGTATGTAACTTTTATGTTTACGCTTAGGCTGCTAGCTCTGTGTTTTTGTTATTTTTCCGCATTTGGTAATTTAAAAATACGGCAAAATAATGTCATCTTGATAAAATGTCATTAGTAATTGTTAAAACTACAATGTATGATAATTAATTCCTTTATCAACAGTCCTAGAGTCAATTGTTGCTACAAATTTTTTTTTTATTATCTTTGTTATTAAAGCTGTAGAAAATAATTTTTTTAAATTTAGTTTAATAAATTCAATAAATCATATAGTAATAAATTTTCTATTCGATGGTGTCTACAATTACAAGAAAAAAAATTCTTCTATTGAATGGCATTTAAGTTGAATATCGGTTGAACATTATTTTAAAAAAACTAAGTCCTACGTCAGGATGAGAAAAATATTTTTTGTGGTGTTACAAGATTCTTGATTTTTAGAAAACATTTAAATAAAGCAGTAAGCATATGTTTTTAGTTCTTCTTTTCTTGAGTAGTAAGGACATAAAATTAAGTTACAACAAGAAAACAATACTTTTCCTAATACAAATTGTTTGGTACAATAATTTTGACTCTTCATCGTTGCTATCACCAGTGACAAAATCATAGTTCTTAGATGAATGTTTGGTTTTCAATTTTTAATAAAAGTAATAATTAATTAATAATTGATTAAAAAGTTATGAAAGGTTGTTCTTTGTCGTACTTATTAGATCTGGACTTAAGCCAGTTTATTTTTTCCTTGTTCACATCCTTTTTTTTTATTAAGAATGAGTTGTTGTAACTTCTGTAAAGTGAAGAAATCTGCGGCTTTTATTTGTGCTACATTAAATCTAGGCTCTGTTTTCCTTGTTCTTTGAATAATTTCGGATCAGCGACTAGGGTCATTTATAGTTGCACACTTTTTCCGCTCTTTTTCTATGTATCCAAAATTTTTGTCGCAGCTGTTGTAACTGTGGTCCGATAAGAAGAACTTCTGTTCAATGAAGTCAGCTTTGCTTGATACAAAAAAATACTTAAACATTAGCGTTACTTTAATATTTCTGTTTTGGCCACCAGCAGAATCAGAGTATAGTATCACGTGCTTTGTTCTTTTCGCGATATTCTTTTTCACATGGTTTAGCAGGCAAGAAGCTACTTCTTGGCCTCCTATTGAAGCTATGTTTTCTGAGCAGAGACACATGTACGCTGAAAAAAGAAAAAACCAACTTACAAATATGAGTCTGATAATATATTTATTAAAAATATTGATCCCCGCTCGAAATTTACATCTATTGCTTTAAGAAATTCAAAAAAAGACAAGAAAAATAATTTTGCATAGCATATCTCATCTGCTTTTAAACCTTATTAGAATAACAGAAACTGGTTTAGAATGAACAACGGTTCTCCAGAAATTCGATTAAAAATTGTTACAGAAAATAGCTTATCTCTAAATGATTGAAAATCGACTAAAAGTATGGAATTTTAACAGCTAACAAAATTATTAAACGATTAATTCTAACAATATTTTATAGAATCATTCAGTAATCGTTAGGAAATTCTGCACAAATTGTTTAGACATCCTTTGCGATGCCTAATCGCTTTTGTTCCAAATGATCTCAAAATGGGAATTTTTCCCAGAGACTTTAATAAAGTTTATATCATAACATTGGCTATGAGGTGCTAATCGTTCTTCTTAATTTCATTGTAAATGTATAAATTATAAGTAAGAGTTTTCGTTTATAAAATGCGATGCCAGTTCTAAGCGAAGGTCAATAATTTTTTTTTTTAGAGTATCGTGCATTTGCTTCAAATTTTCTATTAACTCCTTTTCATCTGCAGATAGATAAAGCTTATTTTTCTTAGCCTTGTCAAAATCACAGACTTTGCAGGTGTCTGATTGAGGTTTTTTGAAACCATATGCAAACACTTTTCTGAAAAGACGAACGATCATAATAATATGAATCGCATGCTGGAAAGCGATTGATAAAGGTCCTCACAACATCTCTTGCCGTCTCCCTTGTTCGACTTGGAAAAGAAGCTTTTCCACGTGTCTCATTAGCGCTTGGGCTGGATTCAGTAAAATTTACTGATCAAATCATGAAATTTATGATCGTACTCCCATATCATTCATTAGATAGTACTGATAACTACAGTTATGTTTCCTTTGCCAAGTTTTTAGTTGATCTGGATTGTTTTGGTATTTGCCATCCAACTTACCAATCAATCAACAAATAATCACATTTTTTCATGTCCTGTTAGAGTGTTCGTAGTTGGATTGAAAAATAGGTTTCTGTTGAACCAGATCAATTTTTTCCGGACAATTCAATTTTCATTCGCACAAAATATGGCCAGTGAATATCTTCGCAGGTATTACTTGGCCCTTAGCAGTGATTCGCTCTAATCCTTTTTCAACATTCTCTTTCGCGATGTTTTTTTTATGCAAATTTGGTTCCCTTTTCTTTTTTCGAAATAGAATTTTACGAGGTGACGAAACATCTGAAACAAGCGTGAGTAAGAGCATAAAAATTAAATTATACTTGCTCGAATGAAACTCTTTTCAAAATTGCACTCGCCGAGGATTTGAACCCTGCCTAAACTCCCTCAACTTTTTTGTACAAGCTGCACGCTCTAACCACTTCGCTATCGAAGCACTTTGATTTCGGTGAAAAAATCTTGGGTAATAATTTCAAGGCTTCATCGTACGATGACGTATGGCAAGCCTTGCCTATCTTAAAACTAAAAATAATTGAACTCCATGTTTATTTAAATAAAAATCTTTCTGATGATAAGTGAGTAGTTCTAAGCACATTGAAATTTTTCAATAAACCTTAATAACCCATTCTTTATCTAGAAGAATTTTAAATTTGAATTATTTCAAAAAAGGCTCGATACTTTTTTATAACATTTAAGATTCTTATAAAATATCCGACAGTAACAAATAATAAGAAAATTTCAAGTGTTCAAATTGTTTAATAACTTTATGAAAAAAAAAAGATTTTCTGCTATACGAAAGCCTCCGTAAAATGCGCAATTTTTAATTTATCGAACTCTTTTATATAATACATTTTTACTCAGTTTTTAATACGAAATAATAGTTTATTAACAATAATTTAAAATATGTGGTAAATTGAATTAAGTATCACTAATTTCACAAAGGGCTCAATACTTTTTTCTTGACAGATTTAATATACTTAAAAGCTATGTAATGCTAATCAAAAATAAAGAAGAGTAGACTTTAAGAACTCACCAACCTCAGTCACCAAAAAACATTATCCACTTTTTAAAAACCTCTGTAAAATGCACAGCTTTTAATGGATCTAATTCTTCTATAATACTTTTTAACTCAGTTTTAAAATTTAATTAACAGTTCCTGAAAAATAATTTAAAATATGCAGAAAAACATTGAACTGTAGTTTGAATTTTTCCTTCTTTAAAAATAGCTCGACATTTTTCTTTCGAAAATAAAATACTCCAAACTCAGAGGAAAAAATAATTCTGTAAATAAAAGGGGAGTGCAAGAACTTTCCGGTTGAAATTGATTGAGTCTCACGATGGTCGGCTGAAAAATAGTTTTTTGGTCTTTCCTTGCTTTCCCAATTATTTTATTAAAAAAATGTTTGATGGTCAATTTTTAATTACACTTTTAGAAAATAAAATACATTCTTGATAAACTTTTTTAAATGTTGCTCTCGTAAAGGGCAATTCACAAAATACATGATACATTTTTCAGGAACTTCTGATCCGCTACGTGACACATCCTCTATTGTTCTTAGCATGAAAATAATACTTTGGCAGACCCCTTGCCTGCTATCATATATTTATTTTTTATGATTCACATAATACAAAAGAATTTTGTTAGTATATGGGTGATTGCCAAAAACGTTAACCGTTTGCAGTCCCACGCATTTCTATGATTAATGAATTCTTTGACAAAAACTATACTGAATTATTTTACATAGCAACATGAAAAAACGCTGCAGCATTTGTTTATAACTTTCGTAAAAATTTTTATTTAGTTGATACTTAGTTGATACCTATTTTTATTATTCAACAAATCTCTGATAATTTTTTTTTAATATTTCGAAAAAAGTAGCAAAACTTAAGATCATTTTTTACTTTTACTAATCAATTGTTTAAAAAAATTCGGAAGGTTATAAAAGATTTCTAAAATTTTGTGAAAGAAAATGTGGAATATTTAAAAGCAAATCATGGAATTTTGAAAGATTTAAAAATTTGTTTGTCGTAAAAGCCAGTCAATTGAAAAGACTTATAGGGATTTTAAACAGAAAGTACATTTTTTAAGAAATTGAACCAAAAATTTATAAGTTTTCACGTGTTTTACAAGACGTTGCAAGAGAATTCAGATTTTTCTAATTTTAGGAAAAGCGTATGATTTATAATTTAAATAGAATAAAAAGAAAAATTTAATTAAATACGTACATTTTAGAACATCAAATAATTTAACTAGCAAAGAATTTCTTTCATTTGAATAATTAAAAGTTAAAGAAAACTCAGAGAGATTTCAAAAGGATTATAAAAATGTGAAAGATTTGTAGAAATCTGGAAGTTTAGAATTTTTAAAGAGGTGACACTGTTACCAAGTATACCTCAGATTTTTTAAGATCCTTAATAATCAAGGAATTTCTTTCATATTTGCTAAATTTATTTCCAAATTATCCTGGCTCTGATATCTGAGAATCTCTTTCATAGCTAAAATGTGAGCATTTAAAAACTTTTCCCAAATAAGCAGTTGTTCGAAATCTGCACCCTAAATGACAAATTATTTTCCTGCTTAAATGGGAAAATGTTTTTTTTCTGAATTTGATAAATCCTTTCTTGTACCAATACGTTTTATTAAATAATACATTGTACTATTTCAGTGCAATATTTATAATAGGTTATTATCAATTTGGTTTTGTAGTAAACTTATATAATTCTACTTCCTTTCAAAACTTAATGAAAATTTACTTTATAAGTATTGCAAAATATGTAGACAAATTAATTCAAAAAATTGTAGATATTCTGATTATTATCAAAATAAAGAGGAGACATTGAAATTTTACAAAAAGAATCATTAAAAAACTAGCTTACCACCATTCTTATAAAAATTTCGTTTATTGCCTAAAAATTTCATGAAACAATCAATTACATGTTGTGCTGAAGGATTATTTTCCCTCTTCAATTTTAAGTTAGTGTGACTTTGAGATTGTCAATTTCAACACCCACTTGATCGGACATAAATAACTTTTTGTAGTGAAACCGTTTGGAACTAAATTAAGCAATACTTTAGATCAAAAAGGCATACGTGATTGATATTTTAATGATTATTTCGATTTCACAGCAACTTTTTTTCGTTGTTTCAAAAAATGCTTATATTGTGGGTTATCCATTTATGAAAGTCCACTCTTCTACTAGAATATGAAATTTTATTTTTATATGAAGATATATTCAGATATTTCGTTTATGCAATTTTTAGAGTTTTCTTTATTTTTAAAAGAAATTTCAGTTGGTTTTACAGTCTGCAACCAGAATTTATAAGTGTGCTACTAAAAAATCTTAATAATTTAAAGTGCTTCTGTAATCAATTGTTTCTCATTAAACAAATGAATTAGAAATATAAATAAATAAACAGAAACTGCCGTGTAGAAAATATATCGAAACGATGTTTCATTGTACTATTATATTGATATGTGTTTTAATAAATTTAGTAACTCAATTTTTCTTAAGAAACTCTCTCTAATTAAGTGTCAATAACTCAGAAGAGCAAACTTAATACCTAAATTCTGTAAGATAACGATTATTTGATATAGTATATAACACAAATAAAAAAGCGAGATATTCGTTAGATACATTGGTGGAGAAATTCTTCATAATTTCATCAATCAGTTTTTTCGCTATTGATAAAAAATGAAGACTTTTCAGCATTTGGTATGCTTGGGGATTTAACTCAACTCTATTGGTGAATACAATAATATAATACGTATACAATTTTATATATAGAAGTATATTTTTTTAACTATAAGAAAATCAAAATTAGTGCGATTCAATCTGAATTCTAAACCGATTGTCCTTTTCTTCCTTATTTTATTTTTAAGTTTATGCGTAATTAGTTTAAATTCGCTTAGTAACACGGAACTTATACGAATTTCGAACCTAGAAAGTACAGGAAAAAATAGGGGGGCACATATGGTACCCTTCCAAATGTTCACGTGCGCAGATGGGACACTACCAAATGTAGACGATATTTTTTTTTTGACGTGTATCATTCGACATTGCACACTTCTCGAATTGTACCATATGTGATGGTGCACTTTGATATTTTACTACTTCCTAAAATGATCAGTAAAAGATAGAGCATACAATTAGAATAAAGTTGACTAATGAAAAAAATCATTTTGTTACATTCTCATCAGAGAAGATACTAGATGTGTGTTGAATTATATTCCTTTAAAGTCTGACATCTGAATATAAAACGACCTTCAACTATTCGTTTACGCGACAAAAAGTATTTTATATCCAAGTTACGATGACGAAAATGTATACAACCCAATGCTAACATATTCTATAAATATCATACTTTCGATTATCATTTAGTTTGTTTCCGAAACGAACGATTGATAGAAAATACTTTTCATGGCTTAAACGAATGGGGGAATGCCGTTTTATATTCGGATCATCTACTATCCATTTTTTACAAATTTCCACGTTTTGAGATACAGGGGAGTCCAAAAAAAAAATTTTACGCATGTGTCTGTCTGTCGGTCAGTTCGTTTGTTTAGTGTGTCTGTGGATGTTTAGTTTGGTATCATGATAACTTTCGAAAGGATTTTGATAATGGAATTGCCTTTGGTACCACTTTTTTGAAGAGTAAGAATTCTAGTACCGGTTATCAGCTATACTCGGAAAATGAAGGATTTATCCGTATGAGTTTTTTTTCGTTCAGGCTCCGTTTAGACATTTACAAAATTTCAAAAAGCAAACGAAAATCAGCATTTGAAGACAAACAATACGCGATATGAAAATAATTTAAGGAAAGAAAAACGTTAAATTTTGGACAATTGGCAAGTTTAATATAGCAACTTTTATCATTTCTTCTGAAAATCGAAAATTACTTTAAAGAAGTTTTTAGCATATTAAGGATTTCTCTGCACGAATGTGAGCACGATTACTTTTAGAAAAATTAATCTATTGGATTGGCTTTTTGTACAATATTTTAGTGTCGAAAATTGAATGTCAAGTTCGCTAGCTAGCCATGTTTGATGAAACTTCAAAAAGTGAGCGCATTTTGAAAATTTTTGAGACCGATTTTTTCAAGATTCAAAAACTATCTCTTCTTTTATTTTTATCATTTGGGAAGAAGAACATCTTTTCCCAATGACTTTCTTAAATAAAAAATGACGAGAGTTATAGAACTTACAAAAAAAACGAAAATGAAAGTTCCAAGCTAATTAACGCACGATATGAAAAAAGTGTAAAAAAAACCTTAATTTTTGCAGGCCCTGTCAGATTATCAAAACAACTTTATACATTTTTTTAACAATTCAAAATTTTAACTTTGACGGCAAAAAAAATAATGCAAAATAAAAGTTCCATTTTGCGGCCAAACTATGCAACATACGACAAAAGAGGAATGGAATAAAAGTGTAAAAACAAAAAAGATGTACAAATTTGTGATTGTTCACTTATTGACAGAGTGCCTAGTTTTTGTTTTGTTTTTGTTTCATTGTCAAAATTAAATGTTTTAGATAATAACACTTTTTTCTCAAATAAAATCCACAAATTTTCTTCAAGCCACTTTTAACTTTACGCTAGGATGTTTTTTTTTTGTAAAAAAGAACATTGAAAATAAATTAAATTTGTACTGTTGTTTTTCTTTTTTATAATGAGCACTTTTTTTTAATGTTATAAATATTATAGTAAAAATATTTATGTTTTTATACCAATACATATTATGAATTGGAATAATATAAATTTATTGAAATAATAGATTTTTAATGGTAGCTAAAAAAAAAAAATTAGTGCAAAATAAGAAGCAAATATTAAAGTTATCATAAAAAATACAAGTTGTACATTATTTTGCATTATCTAAATAAGCAATAATAGCTTCACGTGCAGAAATTAATTCATTGCAGATTTGATATATTAGAGTGGACACCTAAGGTCACATTTTATCAAAAATCGAGTGTGAAGCACGAGATACATGATGAGAATGTGCTAGGTAAATCATAAGGAGCTTTAACAAAAGAGAATTCACAATCTCCAAGTTGGAGTTGTTAATTTCTTAAACTTTAATTTTTAAAAACCTGCACACAAATGGGGAGGGGGTGTAATACAAAGACCGAGCGCGAAGAGAGAGAGATAAATATATTATTGATCGAGAAGCGCGAAAACCAACAGTCGCGCGTTATTGGTAGTTAACAGCAGAAATTTATTCTGAGTTTTATAGTTTACCTAATAATAATGTTTTTAACAGTATAATATAATATATATTTATTTATTTGTACATTTCGATTTTTCAACTTTAAATTTTTGTCCCGTATTATTAATTCTTAAAGCTGAAAAAATAACATGAAGAGAAAAAATGCGTTATTGTACAGTAGAAGTAGTTTTTAAATCTTAAAAATAACTGAAAGTTGGGTTCGAATTGGTTTCAGTTTTTGTATGAAATGAGTTCCGATCTGAAAATTTCCTTAGGGTCGTAAACTTTTCTTCGAACCTTCAAAACTTTTAAGATATTTACTTTCTTCCATCGCATGATCTATTTTTAAGCAAGTGAAAGCTTTTCTGGTTTAAAAATCGAACAATACCTCCAAACATTCGTGAAATATCACCACTAGGCTGCATGATATTTTAACATACGATTGTCTCGACGAAGAAAAATTTTACCCTATGTTTCATATTACAGATTTGAGTTCACTGTTTGAATGTCTACCTAATGGAGAACCTATTCCTAACGTTTTACGTTCCGGAAGTTCTTCTTCTCCAGACAGATATCATTCTCCTAAAGTGTCTGTTCCTGCTGATGGGTCTGTTTCTCTTGAAAAACCTGCTAGTTGCTCTAGGTCCAGTTCAACTCCTAGAAAGCGTCCTAATGTGTCTGTTCCTGCTGATGTGGCTGTTCCTCTTAAAGAACCTGCTCGTTGTTCTAGGTCCAGGCCTTCTCCTGGAATGCGTCCTAATTCACTCATACTTGGATTTGAACATGAACAAATGGGACTTATTCGGCTTATTCCCCACAACAATCCGGACCGGCGGTTCGAAATCCAAAGATACAATTTTCCTGCTAATAGACAAATTAAATTACGATTAGGACGTAGTAAGTATATTCCCGTTGCAGCCACAGCCCAAACAGTATTAACAACATCCACAGGAAACGTAGTTGCGTTATTGGAAGAGAACCGATATCTTCGTGGATTTTATAATGACGACGGAAAACGGCGGGCGGGCATAAACATGCGAAGTGGTGAGGTATTCGACTTGTCCCGACAATTAGTCTTTGAAACTCCGTTAGGCTCCAATAGCTCAATCCGAAAGCATTTTACAGTTGCAAATGTAAACGACCTTCCTCCACAACACTGAATTATTTTTAAAAATGTTAAGCACTAATATAATATTTTTAATGATACGATGTAAGATTAAAATGTTACAAGTTACTGTTACATATAATAAAAGAGTCAGTGTATTATTGTTTTCAAACCTTTAATCTTTTATCAATTTTCTAGTATCCTTTTTTCGGAAACAAGAAAGAAAAGTTATTTTTTATTCCCTGAAAATATATTTCACGATGAAAATTATTATTGGCTTATAGACTTTAAAGAAGCTAGAGAAGTATGCCAGGACAGAAAAGTATGGCGGAATATAGTTAATAAGAAGAGTTTCAGTACAGTGAATGACGCCTGAAACAAAAGACATTGGATACTGATGGACCCAATTGGGGAACCTCATACAGCTCTCACCAGACACTTGATTGCATTATAAATGCATCCGTGACTGATGATATATATCGGGACAGCCCCGTGAAAACTATTCTAAAAATATAAAAATCCAACTCTATACCAAAAATGCCATCCAGATGCTTAGCATTAACCATTTTAAGCTTGTGACAACATTTAAAATGTTATGATGTACCTTATGTTTTGTTTCCCTAGCTATTCACCAAACCACGTGCATCGAAAAAATCTGAATCTGGGAATACCAAATAAATTTTTTGTAAAGATCTTTTACTGCCAGGGTCTTTAGCCTCTTGAAACACAATCATGGGTACCGTGAATTATCTATTTTTTAAATTTCAATTAACCAAGATAAAATATTTTTAAGACAGTCTGAAAAAATACAAAGATCCAGTTTATAATGTCACCGCGTGGTTTGGTGTATTTCTGGGCAGGGATAGAAATTGCTTTAAAAAAAGAGAGCTGTACTCTCTCTATAACTTCGAAATAATTTAGGCTCCAAACCTGCGAGCCATAGTGTAGTGTACTCGCAGAGAGGATCCGGAATAATCTAATGTAGGTGGTCCATCGATTCAGCTCTGACCGAGTATATCGTCTTTAGGATCGAGCCACCGGCTGTATTCGCAGCACTAACGGAATTCGCTAATTTAGTAAAAATTGCAACTTTAGTTTTTTCGTGTTCAAAATGAGATTATTTTTCTCGCAGTAAGAATTAAGTGCTACTAGTTTTCTATTTTACTCAACCAGGATATCTGCAAAAAGAAAATTATCATCCAAATAACCAAGAAACAATCTTTCTAGTGCTAAACTATTTACGAAGAGGCCTTGACAACCTTGCTGGATAAATAAATCTTCTAAATCGGAGATAAAAAGCAAAAATTCGAAGGAGCTTAAAACTTAACCCTAAAGGACACACTGTGTAACCTTGACAAATTGGGTTGATCTCTTGCCACTCCTAATACAAGTTATCGCAGAAGAATAAAAGTGCTTGAGAATATTAATTATTTTAGTGCTAAAACCCGAATAGTGGAGTTTTCTCCACAATGAAAAATGCAAAATAGATAAAAAAGCCCCTTTAAAGTCGACGTAAGTAGCAAACACCAATGCTCCTGGGTTTTCAAGATGTATTTGCATAATGGATAATAGCGTAAACAAGTTGTTCGTACACGTCGTCCCCTTTTTGGAGCCTGACTGTGATTCAGGGATAAGGTTTAATACAGTTTCCCATAAGACCAATCGATCACAAAGTTTGGGTAAAAGTTTTCTAAATGCAATTACAAATAGTGATGAGCCTGTAATTATTGGGGTCGTCAGGGTTACACTTTTTGAAAATCATACTAGTTGTTAACCTACCCCATTATTTAGAGATTTTTTACGTGTCTATAATCTTTTTAAAAACATGCAACATATACATGAACCAATTTTGTGGTAGATTTTTATAAAACCCATAGCTGATTCAGTCACTACAGAAGACTTTTGATCTTTACAGTTTTTCAAACGTTTAGTAACCTCTTCCATGGAAATAGAGCCATCGAATATGGAATAGGTTAATTTTAAAAAGTTGGCGTCAATTGCAGGCGTTAATTTAAGTTGTAAAAAACAGTTTAATAAATATTTATGCCAAGTATTTAAATCCATGCGATCCTGGTTTATGTTCCTTAAGCTTATGTTCCTCTGAAAATTAATTTTTTCTGCAAATACTCAATGCTTACGTTTAAAATAAATAAAATTGGCTCCTCCTCCCTTATAATTCAAGGCTCTTATTTTTTCTGTCTCCTCCTTCGAGCAGTCATAAGCGATGAGAAGATTGTATTTTTCAACACAATGACTGTACTAAAGACAAGCTGAATCCATCTAGAAGCGATAAATTTACTGATGGGGCAGTTGCCCTTGATTTGGCTGATGCTCTAAACCTTTTAAAATTCGCACTCGCCGAGGATTTGAACCCTGCCTTAACTACCTCAACTAGTTTGTACTCACCGCGCGCTCTAGCCACTTAGCTATCGAAACACTTAACTTTCAGTAAAAAAATCTCGAGTATGAATTTTAAGATAGCATCGTACAATGTCGTACGGTAAGCCTTGACTATCTTTAAACGAAAAATGGTTGAGATTTATGTTTCTTTAAAGAAAAATCTTTCTGATAATAAGAGAGTAATTCTAAGGCAATTGAAAATTTTCGAGAAACTTTAGTAGCCCATTTTTTATCTAGAACGATTTTAAGTTTGAACTTGAATTATTTCAAAAAAGTCTTAAAACTTTTCTTTAATATATAAAATTTTTATAAAATATCCAAAAGTAATGAACAATAAGAAAAATCTAAGAGCTAACATTTTTTGATAACCTTGATGAGAACAAAAGTTTTTCTGCTATACAAAAGCCTCCATAAAATGCGCAACTTTTAATTTATCGATCTCTTTTATTTAATACTCAACAACTCAGTTTTTTATACGAAATAATAGTTCCTAAACAATAATTCAAAATACGTGATTAAACAAATTAAGTATTACTAATTGCACAAAGGACAATGCTTTATCTTTGAAAGGGAATTAGTTGACAATGGAGAGGGCGTGAAGCAAGGTATTTGGGAGAGGGTGAAGAACATGAGGTAGAGGGGAAAATGTGGGTATGGGATAAGGAAAAGAGGATTTTAAAGAAAGTGCATGGGAATTTGTTTCGTGGGAAGTAGGGGGGTTGGAGTGAAGCAGGACGGAGGAGTATTAAAATCTGCTATACTGGAACATAGCAGGGGTGCAGTAAAAAGATGATCATTTCCGGAGGTATATCCAGGAACTTGATATGGTGGGATTGATAGAGACGTGGGTAGAGAGAAAGGAATGGAATAGTGTAGAGCCAAAGTTTTCAAGGGGGTATAGTTGGAGGCTACAGAAGGCGGTCAGAGTAAAGAGGACAGGATGGGCAAGTAAGGGAATTATAACAAGGGTTAAGGATGGATTAGAGAAAGATTTCTATGGAGATGGAGAGGGACAGGGCGTGCAAATGAGGACAGTTAATATAGGAGGGATAAAATACAAGTTTGTGACTGTACACAATAAAGATGAGATGGAAAGGGTTAAAAAAAGGGGGAAGACGTACAAGAAGAAAAAGATGCTGGCATGGTGGTACTGGAAGGGGGGGGGGGCTTTAATGCGAGAATTTAGCAGAGGGGGCCTGCACCGGGAAGGGTAGAGCTTTGAAAGAAAATCAAAGGATAAATTAATAATTAAAGAGGGAAAGGTAGATAGACTCCGTTGCAATGAGTATGCAAGGGTGGGAGAAGATAAAAAAATTCTTAGTGGAAAGGATGTTGGAATCGGCCCATCAGTCATTAAGTTTGTGGATAAATAGGGAGGTTGGCAGAAGACAGGGTTGGGTTAGTGTCTTAGTGGAGAGGGTGTCATAAAGGAGAAACAATAGGGAAGTATCAGGAGCAGTTAAAAAACTAAAGCCTTAAGAGGGAGTTGGTGAAAGAGATATGGAAGGATCTGGAACATAAAGTAAAAGGGTGTGTGCATACGAAGGTCTTTAGAAAGCATAAGAGAAGAATGGCGAAGACGTGGTGGTATAGGGAATGTAAAATGATAAAGAGAGATGTCAAAAGAAAGTACAGGAAGTCGAAGGAAGGAAATGCGAAAAAGGAGGAGTACGCAGAAATAAGGAAGGATATGAGGATAATGTGTAAGATGAAAGAGCAGAAAAAGAAAAAAGTTCTGGAAGAGGAGTTGTAAAATGGTAAGACAGATGGGGACGTGTGAAACATAATTAATAGGTTTCGAAAACGTAGGGTGGGGATAACTGATAAG
This sequence comes from Druon quercuslanigerum, assembly GCA_010014905.2. NCBI lineage: Eukaryota > Metazoa > Arthropoda > Insecta > Hymenoptera > Cynipidae > Druon > Druon quercuslanigerum. The sequence goes on from JAAAKG020172549.1 coordinate 18,544, forward strand.
AAAAGGGAAAAATGGAGAGAAGGGAAGGGATCCCTAAGAGAGTGGAGGGAGGGGTGACCGTACCACTGTATAAAAAAGGGGATAGAGAGAGGCAGGAAATTTATAGAGGAATGATGTTGAGGGGAAAATCATACTGCCGAAGACGCAGGAGAGCCTTAGGGAGGGAAGGAGTACTATTGACAATTTTTACGTTTTGCAGCACTTCGTGGATAGAGAACTAGTCAAAAAGGAAGCCAAAGTGTACGCGTTTTTTGTAGATTTAAAAGGCGCGTTCCCTTCGGTGGATAGGGGAAGGGTGTGGGAGGCAATGGAAGAGAGGGAAGTGGAAAAAAGCCTGATCGAGTGGGTAAGAGAAGTATATGAGGAGACGAAAGGTAGGGTGAGAGGAGGGGAGGGAATCTCGGAGGGTTTCTGGATGGATAGAGAATTGAGGCAGGGGTGTTACAAATAGTTTAAAGTTAAATGCGGATACGTCGAAGGTGATGGTGTTCAGAAAAGGGGTGGGAACATATGGGAGAGAAGTGGAAGTGGAAGGCAAAAGCGGTACAGGAGGTGAAAGAGTTTGTGTACCGCGGCTTCCTGTTTCGGAGGAATGGGGGTTATATAAAAGAGAGACTCAGAAGGGCAAATGTGGTGATGAGGGACTGCGAAAGAGGTGGTTTGCAGATGATATTGTAAGGTGAATGAAATAGTTTGATTCGCTAGTGATAAGTGTCTTACTTTACGGAGTGAAGGTGTGGGGTGAAAGGTAAATATATAGGTAAATAGGATACAGTAGAGGCATGTAAAGTTGACACTGAGGTTAGCAAGGAATATGCAGAACTATATTTTCGTAAGGGATTTAGGAAAAACGAGTTTAGGGATTATAGCGGGGAGTCGAGTGCGTAAATATAAGGAGAAATTTTTAGAAGAGGGGGGAAGTTAGCTGGTATTTTAGAACGAATGGTTGGTTAAAAGAAACAGCATGGAGAGAGAGCAGGAAGGAAAGGAGGAGCTTATACGAAACTCAAGGTTTTAATGGGAACTAGTGTGGATTATGCCAAAAGAGATAGCGCAATATTTGGGTGCGAAAGGAGAGCAAGAAAGTCAGAAACTCATAGCGAGAATGAGATGGTGCGAAAAGGGGGAGCAAAAGTCGAGAACTTGTTGAAAGAGTGTAAAGACGTCGAAAGGAGTGGGATAAGCATGGAGGTATTGTTGCATGAAAGGGGTGACAAAAGGACAGTGGCACTGGTGAAGGGGGTATTGGGTAAGGTGGAGAACAAGAGAAGAAAGGAGGAAACGAAATAGATAAGAAAGATTGTATATAGTAGAGGAAGTAGATTTAAGAAAATTGTACATGTGTTAAATAGTAGATAAGGATTAGGGATTAGCTATGGAGGCAGAGGCTGGCAAGGTTAGGCAAAACGAGATAATAGCGTCATGCGTGCGAGGCGATACGAAGCGAGGAAGTAATCTTATATCATTCCACATCCTTTTAAAATTTTATATTTACTTATATTGAAATTTAATTTATAAGTCTTGCGAAAAATGTAGACAAATCTAATAAAAAAATTATAAATGTTCTGATTATTTTTAAAATAAAGATGAGAAATTGAAATTTTACAAAAAGAATCAATAAAAAATTAGGCTATCACTATTTTTATGAAAAATGCGCTTATTGCATGGAAATTTGATAAAACTTTTAATTACATATTGCGTTAAAGAATTATTTTCCCACTTCAAAACCCACTTCATCGGACGTAAATAAATTTTTGTAATAAAACCGTTTCGAACTAAATTAAGCAATACTTTAGATCAAAACCTGATACGTGATTCATCTTTTAAAAATTATTTCGATTTTATAGCACCTTTTTTTGTTGCTTCGAAAAATGCTTATATTTTTGGTTATCCAGTAATGTAAGTCCACTCTTCTACTACAATATAAAACTTTATTTTTATATTAAAATACTTTCCGATATTTCGTTTTTGCAATTTCTAGAGTTTTCCAAATTTTTAAGAGAAATTTGAGTTGGTTTGAAAGTCTGTATCAAAAGTTATGAGTATTCTAATAAAAATTGAACATTGTAAAGTACTAGTGTAATCACTTGTTTTTTATTTAACAAATGAATTAGAAATATAAATAAACAAACAGAAACTGCCGTACAGAAAATATAAAAAAAATTTCATCGTACTATTATATTGATATGTGTTTTAATAAATTTAGTAATTCAATTTTTCTCAAGAAACTCTCTCTAATGAAGGGTAAATAACTTAAAAGAGTAAACTTGATATCTAAATTCTGTAAGATAACGATTATTTGATATAGTATATAACACAAATAAAGAAAAGAGATATTCGTTAGATACATTGGTGGATAAATTCTTCATAATTTCATAAGTCAGTTTTTTCTCCATTGATAAAAAATGAAGATTTTTCAGAATCTGGTATGCTTGGGGATTTTACTCAACTCTATTGGTGAATACAATAATATAATACGTATACAATTTTATATATAGAAGTATATTTTTTTAACTATAAGAAAATCAAAATTAGTGCGCATTAATCTGAATTCTATCTTGATTGTTATTTTCTTCCTACCCTTAGTTTTAAATTTATCCTTGATTAGTTTCAATTCGCTTATTAATATGGAATTCATACGAATTTCAAGCCTAGAAAGTACCGGAAAAAAATTAGGGGGGCACATATGGTACCCTTCCAAATGTTCACGTGCGCAGATGGGACATTACCAAATGTAGACGTTATATTGTAGACTTATTGACAGAATGCCCAGTTTTTGTTTTGTTTTTGTTTCATCGTGAAAATTAACTGTTTTAGCCAATAACATGTTTTGCCCCAATGACAACTACAAATTTCCTTCGAGCCACTTTTTACCTTACGCTAGGATGATTTTTTTTGGCGTAAAAAATAACATTAAAAATGAACGAATTAAATTTATATAAAACGACACAAGTTGCATCAAAAAGTTTGATAAGAAAGTTGTTTTTCTTTTTTTATGATGAGCACTGTTTTTTAATGTTATAAATATTATAGTAAAAATATTCACGTTTCAATACCAATACATATTATGAATTGAAATAGTATAAATTTATTCAAATAATAGATTTTTAATGGTGGCTACGAAAAAAAAATTAGTGCAAAATAAGAAGCAAATTTTAAAGTTATCATAAAAAATACAAGTCGTACATTATTTTCCATTATCTAAATAAGCAATTATAGCCCGATATGCGGATATTAATTCATTGCAGATTTGATATAATAGTGTTGAAATAAAAGTTCACATTTTATATAAAATCGATTGCGAAGCTTGAGATACGTTATGAGAATGTGTTAGTTGAATCAGAAAGAGCTTTAACAAAAGAGAATTCATAATAGCCAAATTGGAGTTGGTCTTTCGTTAAACTTTGGTTTTAAAAGGCCTGCACACAAATTTGGGGGGGGGAATACAAAGACCGAGCGCGAAGAGTGAGAGATAAATATATTATTGAGCGAGAAGCGCGAAAACCAACAGTCGCGCGTTATCGGTGTTAACAGCAGAAATTTATTTGTAGTTTAATCGTTTGACTAATAATAATTTTTTTCATAGTATAATATAATATATATTTATTTATTTGTAAAGTGAGGATTTTCAACTTTGAATTTATGTCCCTAATTATTAATTCCTAAAGGTGGAAAAATAACATTGAGGAAAGAGCTACTTTATTGTCCAATAGAGGCAGTTTATATAGGTAAAAAATAACTGAAAGTTGGGTCAAAATTGGTGTCAGTTTCTTTATAAAATGAATTTCAATATGAAACTTTCCTCAGGGTAGTAAACTTTTCTTCAAACCAGCAAAACATTTAAGATATTTACTTGCTTCCATCGCATCATCTATTTATAAGTAAGTGAAAGCTTTTCCAGTTCAAAAACCCCATAATACATCCAAACGTTCGTCAAATATCACCGCTAGGGTGCATGATATTCTGACATAAGGTTGTCATAATATGTTTCATATTGCAGATTTGAGTTCACTGTTTGAATGTCTACCTAATGGCGAACCTATCCATAATGTTTTACGGTCCGGAAGTTCTTCTTCTCCAGACAGACATCATTCTCCTGACGTGTCTGTTCCTGCTGATGTTTCTGTTCCTCTTGAAGAACCTGCTAGTTGTTCCAGGTTGAGGTCCCCTTCTACAAAGCGTCCTAATGCAGTAATACTTGGATTTGAACATGACCAAATAGGACTTATTCGGCTTATTCCACGCAGCAATCCGGACCGGCGGTTCGAAATCCAGAGATACAATTTTCCTGCTAATAGACAAATTAAATTACGATTAGGACGTAGTAACTATATTCCCGTTGCAGCCACAACCCAAACAGTATTAACAACATCCACTGGTAACGTAATTGCGTTATTGGAAGAGAACCGGTATCTTCGTGGATTTTATAATGACGACGGAAAACGGCGGGCGGGCATAAATATGCAAAGTGGTGAGGTATTCGACTTGTCTCGACAATTAGTCATTGAAACTCCGTTAGGTTCCAATCACTCAATCCGAAAGCATTTTACAGTAGCAACTGTAAACGACCTTCCTCCACTTCACTGAATAAATTTAAAAAAAATGGTTAACACTTATATAATATTGTTAATGATCCGATGCAAGAATAAAATATTAAAAGTTACTGTTACATGTAATAAAAGAGTCAGTGTATTATGATTTTCAAACCATTAATAACTTATATAATAATTTACCTTATGTTATAATTAGTGCATGTAACTGTAATGTTTACGCTTAGTTTTCTGGCTCTGTTTTTTTGAGAACATTGTTTTAAAATTTTTTTAAAGAATTTTCAGCAATGACTTTGGAAGAATCATTGGATTTCCGGAGGGGTCGTTTACAAAGTACGTGATAGAATTAGGGGGGAAGTCCGCCGAAGTATCATTTTCCACGTTAAGACCAAAGGAAAAGTATCACGTAGGGTGGGAGGATCAGAAGTTCCTGAAAAATGTATCACTTATTTTGTGAATGGCCCTTTAATGTCACCAAATTTTCCAAGAACGTGAATTTCCTCATGCATTTGTTGATTGTAAGAAAAGTCAGCCACCTTTTGTTTTTCTATAATTAAACTTGCAATACTGCTATAACAACTAACCAGAGAATTTACGGTTTTCCAAATGTGTATTCCAAAAGAAAGGATTTCAATTAAAAGGTCTTGAATAGAAAAAGTATTAGTTAAGTGAATATTGCCTGAAACAACATTCCATTGATACTAAAGTTGGTCCGTGCAAGTCCGTGCACGAACCTATGAAGCCAACTATTCGCATGCATCCTAACGTGCTACCGTGCACCCGAGTGGGAAGCCTCAAATGATGACTTAGTGAAGCTCTTCACTTAAGGTGATTGCTAGAATGATTGATTAGCAGCCTAGATCAATCTAATACTATATCAATTTCTGGATTGAAATAGGCTCTTAATGAGAATCATCTGTCAACCAATCTAACCCCGAAATGATATGGATACTTTATCAATGCCCTGCGCTTTCCAATTGTAAGATATTTGGAATTTTAAATTCATTTAATACTAAAAATTTGCGTCCATGTCATATTAATGCTACGCTGGTTTCTAAGATCCTACCATTGGAATAACTTTGAAAAAGAAATTTTGAATTTCAACTGGTTCGTATAATTTTAAGCAATATCTCCATGTGGAAGTATTCGCTTCAATATAGACAAATCCTACATTTTTATGCACTCAAATGTTAGAAAATATATAAAAAACAATTAATTCAGCGTATTGATTGTTGCTTTTGAAGTTATTTAAAATAATTTCTAAGAAATAAATTTATACAAAGACTCTGTATTATGACGCCGATAGCAAGTGCAATTAGATCTTGCTAAGGACATAATTCAAGTCCTTCATTATTCAAAAAATGCAAACCATTTCTTAAATGTTCTAAAAGTACGCGAATTTTAAGCGCTTCAGATACTTGTGTACTTTTGAAAGCTTTCCTCAATTCATTAAGTTTATCATCTAAATTTGTGGTAACTTTTTCTACTGAAAAACAAGAAGACGCAATCTTATCCATAGCTTTGAAAGTAGCGATATAAGGTCCAATAGCAAAATATCCCACACGTTGTTGAGGCCATATCAATGTTTTCTCTCTTTTAAGAATAGGGACGAGATCATTCTTAAAAATTTTTCAATTACATACATGGAATCGTCTTCCTCAAAAAGTGGAGCATTTATAGTACTGTGGTGATGCATAGCTAGTTTTTTCTTATTTATGATACAAAAAATTGCGAAGTCGCTTCTCAAATCTCCGTTAGTGTTTAGACGTAAACAGTTGTTACTTACAGTCAAATAATCACCTTCGTCCTCAGAATTGTTTTTTTTTGTTTTGATCGAGTAAGTCATCATCTTCAGTCGATCCTAAATCAGTCAAAGTGATAAAACAATAGGTGCATGGGTACATCGACGAAGCTGTTTGCTGACCAGTAAGAATAAGCAAAGCTTTGAAATCACAAACTAACAGAAGTTTAACGCTTGTTAATTTAGCTCTTTTTGAGAAAGATCCACCTTCCGAATTAAGAGTTAAAACCGAATTACGCTGAAAACTCCACCCTGAAGGACACCCTTTGTAACCTTGACAAAAATAAGCTGATCCCTTGCCAATCGTAATACAAATTGTCGCAGAAGAATAAAAGTGTTTTATAATATTAATTATGTTAGTGCTAAGACCCAATGAGTGGAGTTTTCACCACAATAAATTATTCGAAATGGATGAAAAAGCCCCTTTAAAGTCGACATAAGTAGCAAACACCACTGCTCCTGGGTTTCCAAGATGTATTTGGATACTGGATAATAGCGTGAATAAGTTATTAATACAGCTTGTCCCCTTTTTGAAGCCTGACTGTGATTTAGGGACAAGGTTTAATTCAGTTTCCCATAAGACCAATCGAACACAAAAAACTTGGGTAAAAATTTTCTCAATGCAATTAGGAAGAGTGATGAGCCTGTTATTATGGGGTCCTTGGAGTTACCCAGTTTAAAAATCATACAAGTTGTTAACCTATCCCATTTTTCAAATATTTTCTTCATGTCCATAATCTTGTAAAAGATGCAACATATACAAGAACCAATTTTGTGGTAGATTTTTATAAAATCCATATTTGATTTAGCCACAGCCAGGATCTTTACAGCCGTTCGATCTTAACTGTTTCTCAAACTTTTAGCAACCTCTTCCATAGTAATAGATCCATCCAATATGGGATGGGCTAATTTAAAAAAATTGGCGTCAATAGCAGGCGTTAAGTTAAGTCGCGAAATTTATCATCGAACTCCCTGATCAACGTTAGCTACCTCCTGCCTCCATGCCTTCGAAGAGGCGGACGCATCTACTTTACTTTTATTGAAAAATAGCTTAATTAAAACAAGAACCTCGAACTGGTTCTCCGAAAGTGAAGGTGGCAGTGCGTCACGGTGCTTGTGAACCTTATAATTCAAGGCTTTTATTTCTTCTGTCTCCTTCTTTGAGCGGTCATTAGCGATGGCAAGATTGTATTTTTTAAGTAAACTGACTTTACTGAAGACAAGCTTGACCCATCTAGAAGTTGCCCTTTATTTGGCCGATTCTAAAATCATCATCAACTGCTACCTCTAGAATCTGTAGGCCCACTTCAGTTAAGATTTAGAATTTAAAAGATCTTTATTTATCTTGTCGATATCTTCGAGTTTGAATAGTATCATATTTTTTGAGCATGATTGATCGCTGAGATGAAAGAGCTTTCTTTCTTCTTTATCCTATTATCAAATTCCGAGGTCTTGGTGTTTATTGCCTCAAAAATTTGCGTTAGGCCATGAATCTCAGCAAGCAACTTGTTTTTAATTTTCAAACATAAAACAATAGTTAAATTTTCAGTTCAAAAAATTAATTAAAAAATACATTTTCAATCAAATAATTAATTACAGTAATATTAAGCTATTATTTCAAATGAAGAATAATTTTTATTGAATTTTATATTGCAAAGAAAAAATTTAGTTTATTTTATCTGTTAGAAAAATTATTTTTTTTTAAATTTTAAAGTCATAAAATTTAAATTTGCCGTATCAGGAATCGTTTTAACTTATTCATATTTTACGAATTAAATTTACAATTAGAATTAGTCATTGTTTAACTTAAAATTGTCTTATATTAAAGAAAAATGTTTTGCTATTTAAAAGCATTTTTATGATAAAATGTTTCTTTTCTACATACTGTTGGTTCGAAGTTGTTTGAGTTAACCATTTTTAAAACCGTAAAAAAAGATTGCGATTATTCCTTTATGCCTATATATCTCATTATACACAATAAAAAATTTAATTTTCACTTTAACACTTTTTAAACTATTTTACGCACCTTTAAATAATCATGAAATCAGGTAATAATTGTTATAATATGACTAACCTACTGGCAATTTTTATTTAAATTTAAACTAAAGTATCATCGATTCGGACAAGCAGAGCTTCGTACTTTATTATAGTTAATTTAAAAAATACTTAATTGTTGTAGACTCAGAGAAAAAATATGTTTACTTTAAAGTTTCATTATATCCGAAGTAGTTAAGTTTAAAATAAGTAAAATTAGGACTTCCGTTTCCGGTATGAAAGTGTAAAGTAGCGGGAATTGTGGTTGCTGAGAGTTTCGATAATTGTGGTGA
>JAAAKG020172560.1:4053-27218 GCA_010014905.2 Druon quercuslanigerum
ACTAAAAGTTTAACGATACATATTTAATTTATTGAAAATTCGGCTTTTCCGGTAGAAAATTAATCTTGTTTGTTGATCATTTACGTTTTCGCTTAAAAATTAATTCTTTTCTTTTGTCTTGAAAATTTAAGAATTTGAATATTAAACGACTTTGGTAAAAAATTGAACTTTTTGGTTCAAAATTAAACAATTTACTTGAAAATTTAATTATTATGTTGGACTTTCTTATTTTATTGTTAAAAGTGAATTTTTTAATCTGGAAATGTAGTTATTATTTTTTTTAATTTATTAATTAATTTTTTAATCCTATTTTTTTAAATCCTTTTCGTTGAAAATTCATCATCTTGGTTGAGGGTTCAACTAAATTGTAAAAATGTTTCTTTATTTGAATTTAACTGGTTTCAAATTAGCTTTTTTTGTTAAAGTTAAATTTTTTTAAGTATCGTTTAAAAATTTACTTTTTTGTTCAATATTCATATTTTTGGTGGAAATTTAAAGTTATTGGGGGAAAATTAATCTTGTTTATTGATAATTTACGTTTTCGCTTAAAAATTAAACTGTTTTTAACGAATTCAACAATTTGGTAGAAAATTGAAATATTTCTTTTAAAAATTAACTTTTTTGTTCAATATTAATATTTTCTGTGAAAAATTAAAGTTTTTTGGTAAAAAAATTAAATTCCTTTTCTTTGGTTTTATAATTTTAATTGAAAATTCAAGTATATGGTTGTAAATAAACTTTTTTGTTCAAAATTCATATTTTTGGGTTGACATTTCAGTTGTTTTGTAAAAAATTCTTTTTTTTTGGCTTGAAAATTCAAGAATTTTAAGATTAAATGATTTTGGTAAAAAAAATTTAACTTTTTAGTTCAAAATAAACAATTTACTTGAAAATTCAATTATTATATTGGAAATTCTTTTTTTTCATTGTTAAAAGTTATTTTTTATCTGAAAATGTAGTTATCCTTTTTTTTAAATCCTTTTACTTGAGTAAAAATTTTATCCTATTTGTTAAAAATTTATCACTTTGGTTGAGGATTCAGCAACATTGTTAAAAATGTTTTTTTTTTTAATTTGAATTTAATTGGTTTCAAATTAGATTTTTTTCTTAACATTAAATTTTTTAACTAAAAGTTTAACGATACATATTTAATTTATTGAAAATTCGGCTTTTCCGGTAGAAAATTAATCTTGTTTGTTGATAATTTACGTTTTCGATTTAAAATTAAGCTGTTTTGTAAAAATATTTTTTGTGGAAAGTTAAAGTTCTTTGGTAAAAAATTTATAATTTTAATTGTAAATTTAACCATATGGTTATAAATGAACTATTTTTTCAACATTTATATTTCTGAGTTGAGACTTCCGTTGTTTTGTAGAAAATTATTATTTTTTGTTGGGTTGAAAATTCAAGAACTTGGTAGAAAATTATAATATTTGTTTTAAAAAAAAATCATTGTCGAAAATTCATATTTGTGGTTAAATATTACTGAGTTATTTTGTTAAAAATGAATTAAATTTTCGTAAAAAATCACCCTATTTCCCCTGTTTTAAAAGAATTTCGAAATAGTTCCAAATCTTCTAATAATCACAGTCAATCTAAATTAAATCAATTTGATTTTTGAAATAATAATCCAAGAGTATTACAGTATTTTGTTCCTTTATATTGATAAAGATTTTCATATTAATTGACTACCCTCAAATGGGGTAATTTTGGACATGTAGGTTAATTTCAGAAATTCCTAAATGGATAGTTTAAATTACTTAAGAGGATTTTAACAAGAATCTAAAACCAGTTAACCCTTAATAAAGCCTTAAACGGGGTTCTAAATTCTAGTTAAAAGACGCTTAAGTAATTTAAACTATCAATTTCATTGAATGTCCGAGTTGACCCCAAATGTCCGAAATTACCCCGTTTGACGGTACCGCTGCAGCAAAACGATAGCTTTATATTTAATGAAATTGCTTTCTTAACGTCTTACTGTAATTCGGATTTAATTGCGTAGAAAATACGAGATAAACTAATTGGAACATACTTTGTTCAAGATGTTAATCGTCTCTAAATGTTTTTTATAAAGGGTCGTAAGAACTTCTGAAACACTCTAAAAACTCGTATTCATTGTAGATGCAGAACTTCTCAAAAGCTTCTGCAAATATAAGCATAACTCTCTAGCGAGCCGGGGTATAAAGTGAGCGGATCTAATTCCAGAAAGGGGGATTACGCTTCTATATTATGGAGAGGTATTCATGATGAAAGCTTTAAAGTTCGCCATTTTGACCTCAGATTGATGTTTATATATAAATCCTTTGAATCCCTTTAACAATGTTAACCTATTAAAATATTATTTTAGTTACTCATGTATGATTAAATTCGATTGAAATACATTTCAGAAATTATAAGCATAAGGACACAGCTCACTCTTAACATACAACTAAAATTTAAAACATAAAAGTAATAAATAAAGATATAAAATACTGTTACGTTTGTCATATGTCAATTTATCTACATTGTACACATAGATATCAAAACCGTCAGACTGCCGTCAAAATGATGAACAACTAACTGTACGTAAGTCCTCTTCATCATAAGTACTTCACTACGGAACATTACCTAAGGATGATACTGTGTTAGATTAAAGTGCCTGGCTACGTAAATAAATCGAGTCCAACTTTTCAAGTTTTATGTTTCTGGATTGTTTTTGTAGAAAGACGACGTTAAGGGAGGTATACAATTAGGTTAAGTTGTCTCTCCTCCTACCAACCCTACTCTCCTTCTTCGCGGCGTCATCAAACTGTAGCTACCATAACAATCTCTACTTGCACTTACATTGTTATTTAAATTTCAAGAGATCCTACTTCTTTTATACTCTCTAAATCTGAAGTAGTTAAATTTCACTCATTGGTAGTGATATTTCACTCATTCAATTAGAGATGTTTAAAACATTTTAAATTAAATATAATCCTTCAAGGAACTATTTGCTGCTCATGAGCTTCAACATTAGACTCCAAGTCTGAAATAGATTTTTTTACATTATTGAGAGTAATGTACAAAGATCTTACAGAATTCAATACAGTTTTCGTGGTTTTATGTAAATAGAACTCCCTAAAATGATAGAAGTACGTTAAAGAGCTTGCATAGTGCACATTAAAAGCAAAATGAAGTTTGAACAGTATGTCGAAGGCATTGATGGAGTCAGAATTTTTATCATATCCTGCAAACAGTTTTCAATATTGCACCCTTCTGGTAATAAAAGAAGATCAGGATTTGGTATGACAAATTTCGGTCGATAAGGGTTTCCAGCTTCTTGCCCATTTTTTTCAAAATTTGTTGCTACAGTAGACTAAAAATAAAAGAAAGTAACAGTTACACTAAATATCTATATTTGATATCTAGATCCTAATATAGTACAAATAAAAACATTTTTCTTGATGCCTGATGAAGTACGCTTATTTGCTTATATATGCTTATATATATATATATATATAAACTATTTGTCATAAGGACAACCGCAGGATTTTGCCGGGAATATATATATTACAATTTTTGCAAAATCATCATCTAATAGAATGTTTTTATCATGCCTTAGCATGTTTGCTAACTCATCTGGAGTAAAACTTACGGCCTTTTTGTAGCATTCTGCATACATATTTTCTTTTTCCTAAAAATAAAAAAATTTATAATACATAATTTAAAAATTGAGTGAATTGATCTAACCTCAGTACCAAGGGAAATATGTGCAGTATCGTGAATTTTTCAAGGATCTTGTCAAATCGTCACGTCTAATGTAGAATTTTTACAGCTTATGTTTGGATTTTTACAAGATTTTGTAAATTTACTAATTGAACTAGGAAAATTTTGACTAATTCAAGTTTAGAGAGTACTCGTTCTGAAGCTGTTAAAATTATAGCCTTCTAGAAGCATTCTTACTTCAAGAACCAATTTAATTACTTTTCTGATCATTGTTCAAAAATTATTGAACAGAGCTTTAAGTACTCGTAGCAAATACTTACGAGTATGTTCTTCGTTTAAAGAAAGAAAATGAAGGACTTTGAACAATTTTATTTCAAACAAGAGAGTTTATCGATTTCTCTCGCAACGTAAATATAAACACAACCTTTCCTGAGCTGTACATCGCAGGTCTTGCGGATATGCACACCTTGCAAATATTAAAGTATATAATTCATGATAAATTTGGTTTCTTCGGCAATGTGAGGTTTCCGTTTTGGTGGAGTTAAATATCGCTCATTTTCTGGGCTGAAATTATTGATTTTCTCATATGAGTAAGAAACACGCTTAGCGTGATGTAACAGATTATGTTACTATGCCAAGGCTCAACCTTGATATGATACACGGTCATCGGTGAATACTGAAAGAGAAAATATATAACTTAAAATACTATTTTGGTCATAAGCAAAAGAATTTTTAAGAGTCACTCTTTAAATCTGAATCAGGAGAAATTCGCGGATTGACAGAAACAATAATTAGAGATATTTAGGGGTGTAACGTTGCTATCAATAAACTTATCAATACTTTAAGAATTTACAATTAATTTTGTACATAATTAACAAAAGAATTTCGTGTTTCAGATTTTTTAAAGACAACATACACAAATGGGAGGAAACATTGACTGAAGACTGTCTTGCTGCTTTCCATTGTCGTCATTGTTAGAGACTATATCAGACCATCTCTACAGAAAAATATAATAAAGTTTTCGGGAATCTGAAAATGAAAATTTGGAAATTCAGATGCTATAATCAGATAATGGATACAAATTTTTAATAGTCTTTGAATTTTTCCTGCAAACTCACTTAATACCAAAAGGGAAAAAAGGTTTACATATAAAAAAAGATAATCAGTATATCAATAGTGAAATTGGAACATGCTCATAATACTAAACTATGTGACTTGAATCGTTTTTATTCGCCTGGAAATTATTTATTAAAATTTTAATTAAAAATCGGTCCAAAGATTGTGAACAGTTGTTTTGTGGGGAAGATTGAGCTGAGTGTTAAAGTATTTATTAATTAGCATTAGTATGGTTTTTTACCACATTAAGAGAAGAGGAAATAGTAAAGAGCAGCATATAGATAGAAGATCGAAATACACGCGAAAAGACATCCGGATCAATGTCTTGCTCTCCATAAAAGCAGAAGACATACTCATAGGAATTATGCACTATGAAGAAGAAGAAGGATCCTGATGATATCTTCCTTTCGAACTCTCGAATGTTTCAGAGAGAATTTATTGACGACGAAAATGTTACAAGGTGATCGTCGCATAGTTCAAAAAATAAAGTGTGTGCAGGTTCCTGTGATGTCTACCAGAACTGGGACTTGATTAAAATAATTATTACAATGTAAATTGCAGTATTAGGGATTCGCGCATGTGACGCGATAAAAAATGAATTCTTGGTGTTTGTGTATTGGAAATGTAGATACACTCTCATTGAAATGAAAGTGCAGTGGAGAAGTACAATTATGGTATTTCGGTGAGGAAGTAAGATAATACCGTAAAGAGTGGTCTTGGAAATGGCCACCTTTGCGCGAGGTCACCAATTGTGGCCTAGGTGGCGATGTTCACTTGCATACATTTTACTCGTCATGTTGTGCCTGAATTTTATTTTAACGTGCAACGGTCAGAAACCAATTAACCTTGGCGGAGTCAAAAGAAGGGACGTGTACATCGCCGGATTTTTTCCATACGGAAGACACGTGCCTGAAAGTCACGTCGGACGTGGAGTCATGCCATCCGTTAAACTCGCTGTTGATCATATCAACGAGAATCCTACCATTCTCAGGAATTATCGATTGCACATGTGGTGGAACGATACCGAGGTAAGTTCAAGGGAATATGAATATTACAAATCTAAGATTGCACAGCTCTCATTTGATTTAATCTTTTATTTGTTCATATCCTCTATCTTAATAAGAAAATGTCGATCATTAACATCAGGGCTTTCATGTCTTACAAACATATATTCTGGCCATATTTACTCCCATGTGCGTCATTATTGTACATTTATGCCTCAGTAAATCTGGTCTGAAGCAAAATTATCTAATAATGTAGCAGCACTTTGTTTATTATATGGATACAATATTTCGTAGTAAAAGAATGCGAAGAAATGATTTTGTTCGCCGCATTTTATTGATTTTAGAAAACAGTTTTGTTTGAATTAGGAAAATTTGTGTTCAGCTGACCAACGTCGTTTGCTTCAATCAATAAAAGTTCAGGATTGAAATTCCTTGTTTATCTTAGAAAATATCTTATTGATTGAACAAACATTTTTTGTAGAATAAACCAAATACTTCGAGAGAGCATTTTACTAGAATTAGTAAACTAATTCAATTACGATTTGATTTTCAACAAGAATATTTAAGGCTGCTCAAGCAATTAGGGTGTCACCGTTGATCAGCCAGTCTGCCGTGCTAAGAAACAATTTACGTAAGTGAGTTTGTGATTACGGTTCATTTGCTTATACCTGACAAGGGTAAAATCAAACTAAACGACAATGTCACTTATTTAAGGTTTACCTTACTGGATCATTAGCTAATATAATAGAAGATTCTAATTGAATATGATTTCTTTTTCAAACAAAAAATTGAAGGATCTTCAAGCAATTATATTGTCACGGTTGGTCAGTCATTGTCTCACCTAATAGAAGAAGAGGTCTCTAATTTAATTACGATTCGGTTTTCAATAAGAACATTTAAGACCGCTCCAGGAAGTATGGTGTCAACGTTAATCAGCCATTCTGCCGTACTAAGAAAATACGTTTGTGACTTTGCGATTTCGGTTTATTTTCTTATACGGGGAAATTGTATAGGCGACCTAAAGCACAATGTCACTCACGGAAGTGTTCCTTAGTATAGCAGCATTGGCTGGTCTATTAGAAGAAGCAAAAGACTTTAATTCAATTACGATTTGGTTTTCAATAACAATATTTAAGGCTGCTTAATCAATTTTTTTTAAACTTTGGGCAGCCTTTAGCTAACTTAAAGAAGAAGAACTTTGGTTGGATGAACTTTGGTACAATCGGACAAAAAGTTTTCTTAGGCTAGCAAAAACACTTTCTTAGATTAACTAAAATATTTCCTTGGATCAACTAAAATATTTGCTTCGATCAATTAAAAGATAGGGTATGATGAAGCCAATTTTTTCTACCCAAAAAAATTTTCTTGCTAAACCAAATATTTTCTTGTCCTTGTAAGAGCCACATTCTAGGGTTGAATCAATCAAAATTTTATTGATTCATCTAAATCTATTTCTGGATGCCAGTAACACACAGCAAGTCTTAAACATATTTTTTAAATCAGAGTTTCATTCGCTCTCAGAAAAAGTTAGTTTGATTGAACAAAGTAAGTACGTACTATAAGTTTATACGTCGGTATAAAGATACCGGCTCAGATTACGTCTGCTCATGCCGGTGGCTACAGTTATTGTGATTACGCGTTGCAAGATTCTAATCGTTTGTGATTTTTCATTTAAAAAAAGATTGATGTGGACATTTAACTTACAATCTGATACCAAGCAGTGGTGACCTGCAACAGTATGCACAACAATCAACAAGTAAACCTTTTGGTTAACAGGTTAGCACTGGTTCAGGCATTCTAACCTAAGGTGCTCAAGGTATATTTATTCTTTTAACCTATTTGAATAGAGTGAACAATGAAACTGCACACTTCCATCAAATACGTTTAAAGAAATTTAATAACTTGAATGATGATGTGAAAAAAGGCCCTAACCATATGTTCACTAAAGAAGCAAACTTTTTCTTTCACCAAAGTATTTCGTTTAATCAAACGAATATTTAATTCACCATACAGGAATTCATTTATTTGTTTGAATCCAGCAAAGTTTTTTCTGAGTACGCGTGCCATTGTAGCTTGATAATAAAACATATTTCCGTTTCTTATTCCATTCAAAATAAATTGAACCATTAAGAATCTCTCCGAAAAGTAAACACGAGTTATTAGCATCAATGTTTTTCTAATTGAAATACACGAACAAAAACTTTATTCATATTAGTAGGTTTCCCATTTATTAGAAATTATGTGAAAGACATTCTAATGCTTTGAACACACCCTTGTTAATTCTGAGCATTTTTTTAACTATCCCTTGTTACGCAAACAAGTTGATCTTAGACGAATTTTTTGCATGAGTGGCAATTAAAAAAGTAAAACGTGAATTCGCTAAAGTTGTGCGAAACCGGTGCGCAGAAGTGACTGGGTTTTTGCAAGTTTACCCGGGCGGTCGATACTGCATAGCTACTGAGTCAAGGTGAGCTACTTCGTTACATTACAGAATTAGTACATTCAGACAAATGAGGAAATTGACGTTGTTGTTATTGTAATCATAAATATTTTCATCAGAATTTCAGAAACTGTCAGAAAATTCTTGAAAATTCGTATCATTTTCGTGTATAATATGCCAAGAGTGACAGATAGTTTTTATGCCAAATTGGAGAAAAATATTGCACGTCAAAATGTAATTGACATCGCTTTAATTCAGTTTTCGAGTATAAACGATCTTAATGGATTTTGTATAGGTACATAATTTTTCAACCGACGTGAGAGAAAATTACTGCACTTTCAATTATCAATTTAATTTTAAATAAAATTTAGTTAAAGAGCAGTTCTTGTTTTTTTTATTTGTTTCACAAACTGCTTCCTAAACTATGCAGCGCTCTTAAAATAGTATAAATCTCATCTTATCATAAATTAACTACTATTATCTCATAAATCAAGTACGAAACGCGACAAGGGCATCAAGAAAGGAGTACATATAACTGTAAAAATGCAGTGTATCCATATTTTATAAATGACTTTTTCCCAGTTTTCATGAATTTTAAAGTAAGGCGTGAACTATGAACACTATGAAAAGTGTGTTCCCACTCGGAGAGCATATTGTTCTATGAATAAATAAAAATAGATCAGACTTTTTCTGAAGAACTGCAATAACACAAAGTCACGACTTGTTACAGTTTAATAATAATCAACTTCGATTTATTATATACTGTGTGTCTTAAGTTAAAGAAATCAAGGCCGCGATCGATTAGAAGGCTTAAAAAGATTGGAATAAAATTACAAAGAAAATCGCATAAAAATTTCTAAAAAAAAGTAAAAAAGTATTTTTCGATTGAGAGCAATTTACAATTGGGTTGCGTCTAGTCGTTCCAACAAATTCGGAGAATTGGAAAAGGGAATGGAGTAATCATCTGGAAAATTCGGGTCGACTAGCCAGGCTTCTGAAAAATATTTGACTTCTGATTCATTTATTTTGAACATGAAGTTTTTTAAAAAATTAAGGATTCATATTTGAATGTGAATAGTTGAGAACTTTCAAGCAAAAGAGAAATTTTAAATCTAAAAAGATAAATTTTTTATTTAAAAAAGGCGAATTTTTACAACAAAACAGTTTAATTTCTGACAAAAAAAAATATGAGCACGATCCAAGCCCTGATCAATGTGACTCATGTTTTTTAGATCGATTGTCATCTTATCACGTATTCATTGCCAGCTGAAAGCTAGCGCGGTTAAAAAAATGAAACTGTTTTTCTTTACTACACAATACTTATTCAAATTTCTAAAATACTTTCGACTTGCGTGTCTCAGCTCTGGTAGTAAATTTTTATTGTAAATCGATAAGTGGTACAATATGGCAGTCTAAAGATGAGAAAGACACAAATAAAAAATTTTTTTGCCGCAGTTTACCATACAACAAAAAACATTATTATATTGTCCAGGAAATTTATTTGTTACCAAATCTGTCTACTTACTTTCTAAAATTGTATCTTGTATTGTAAAATCACGTTGCCTTTTGTTCATAAACGTCCATTAATGTATTGGAGGTTCACAACAGAAATTGTTTACAGTGCAGTTACTACTTTTTTTGCATGTCAGAATTCAAGAGCCTGAAAAATATGAATTTTACATTGGGATACGAACTATTTATACTATATAAATATAAGTACCTACCTACGTACATTCACATTTACATACACAACACTTTGACTCTTTCTTCCATATATTTAAAACATCAACTAAATTTGAACCGCTTTAATCAATATCGTTTTATAATCCATGTCGGGAAGAGCGTGGGTCCGAGTAAAATAGCTCAATCGCAGAGAAGGCCACCGCTTCTTTAAAATTACACTAAAGGCCACATGTGCATATTGCATATATCCTAGACCGCGCCTCCAGTTCCATTTCTCTCACGATTTCGCGACCCACAGTAACCCTTTCTCATCTTTCTCTGCTTTTATCGCGCAGTTCATAGCGCATGGTTTCATCTCACGGTAGTTATCCTTCTAGAATTCTTGTTTCTCGTCACAGACCATCAACTTCTTTATGTGCAAGCAGAACTGTAAATTAAAAACATGCCCTAGAGCGTCAAATTTATATACCAGCTTTTCACTCATTGATCACTCGTGGAAATCGAAATTGGGGATTTTGTGGAAATACGGTGTCTTAGGACCCTGAAAATGTATTATTAATTTCCGTAGATAAAAGGATAATTTTAACCGGATGGAATAAAAGTCAATTTGTTTTAGTTCTGCCATTGCACGAAGAGAAATGAAAGGTCAATCTGAACATCTAGATATTCAGACTACTGTATTTGAGGGTAAACTATAAGACAACCTTCTAGATGGTCAAAGCGGCTATATTTAGAAGGTTAAAACAAGGCGTTCAAATCGATCGTCTCAGAGACTCGACTGGATTATCGCAGATAGTCGAGCTGAGGATTTATTGAATTATCCCATATCTTCTACATATATAGATGATTACTCTAATAGCATGCCATTGGAATTATTGCTACCGATATTTTCGTAAATCGATATGCTATTTTTTCCTGTTTGTTAAAGAACATTGGCTCATAAAAGTTCGCCTCCCTTTATTTAGAATTAACTTTCATAAAAATAAATAGAAATTTAAGAAAGCTTACATATTAATTTCTCTTGCATTACAGTGCAATGCTGCTGTTGGAGTTAAAGCATTTTTTGATATGATGCATAGCGGGCCACACAAGCTAATGCTTTTTGGTGCTGCGTGTACTCAAGTCACGGATCCAATCGCGAAGGCATCGAAACACTGGCGACTAACACAGGTAAATGAACTTCAAGTGTTTTCACTATTTACTACCATTTTTTAAATTTTATTTTAAATACTTTTTTTTTATTTTAATATTTAGGTTTTTTTTGTTGCTCAAATATCCAATGTTTATGTTTCATGCAATGATGTCACCTGAAAATTATTTTATTCGGGCAACTGTTTAATATTCCTGCTTCCTCTTTATTTCAGCTTAGTTATGCAGATACACATCCTATGTTTACCAGTGATAGCTTCCCGAACTTCTTCAGAGTGGTACCATCAGAAAATGCATTTAATGCGCCCCGGGTAGCTCTATTGATGCAATTTAATTGGACAAAAGTTGGTACCATTTATCAGAATGAACCTAGATACGCTTTGGTGAGCAAAATCAAAAAACTGTTTTCAATTTGTTGAATTTTTTACTTACAAACTGTTCTAATAAAATATCCTATATCATAAATTGATGCGTATTAATGTATATATATTTGTCAAAATATGCAGACTTCAATTTTTTATCTGCAGATTTGAATAGAATTTTATATTTCGTAGGCTCACAACAAGCTTGTGTCTGATTTAGATGACAACAAGCTGGAAGTAATTGACACTCAAAGTTTTTCAATGGAAGTTACAACAGCTTTGGAAAAACTAAAGGATAAAGATGTTAGAATTATATTAGGAAATTTTAATGAAGGATGGGCTCGAAGAATCTTTTGTGAGGCTTACAGGTACATAATAATTTATGAATAATAATAAAATATCTATTTGATTTCTCTACACGGACGCTCCATATATGTACATTAATTACATGTTGCGTGTTTTATTCTAATAAATATAAGGTTAAGAATTTCCAGAGTGATTTTTCACCAATAAAATCAAAGAACATTCCGACTTTTTGATACCAATCAAATATAACAAAAGGTAACAATCCAGAATGACCTTAACAAACGGATTGGTAGCTTCCTTAGACCTAATTCAGCTCTGATTGTATAGTAAAGTGTTTTGCAGAGTACGTAGAGTGCCTTTTAAAGAATTCAATCGAACTTTCTCTATTTCCTCGAGATATCCTAAACTCCACACCTGCGCTTCATACAGTAAAAACTTTTACAGAGCCATTCAATAATTTTTGAACGGTTGGCAAGAGCTTATGTTGAGTCTGTTGAATAGTGGAAGAGAGTTTGTTCCTAACTTTATCTTCCTGATATATATTAGACAAGAAATCATGGATTTTATCTATTTCTAATACTTTGTTGAAAAGGAATCACATTATTTCAATACAGCATTTTGATAAATTTTTTTAAAACTCATCTGAGATTCCATCTGGTTCCGAGGCTTTGTTTAATTTGCGTTTATTGAGAGCCGTTGTGATTTCAACGTTGGTGATTCGAGATTTTAAGATTGGACTAGCGTCTTGAATCGCTATCCCGGGAACATTCAATTGGACACTAAAGGTGTTTTCTTTTCATTTGCTGGATCCCTCACAAAGTCCAATTGATCCAAAGTTACGATTCTGTGTGCTTTCTTTTTTGCTTTTAGAGTATCTGCATATAGTTTTTCAAGTTATTATACTGCAGTACAAGATCTTTTTCGAAGTTATGTTTCTTGCAAACTTTTAGGAGAGATTTCATAGTGTTCTTTAAATATACACACTAAGCACAAAACCGGGGTTAGGACGAGGCTCTTCTGTAATTGGATAGAGCAGTCATACCGATCGTCTCAGCATTGCTTGAAATGGTTTTAATCACATTTCAGTTTCATTATTCATTCTTGTTTGGTTATTACTAGTTCGCCCATTCTCTAGAGTTCCAGAATACTATCCGAGGTTCCTTATATTTAGAACTGAGTTATGCATGATTCTTGTTTATCGGATCTTTCTAATTTCTGGGAGTTCTTTCTTCAGTTAGGAATTTCCTGATGTTATTTCCAGGGGTTTGGCGAGTCTTTTGTTCTTTTTTTGGTGAAGTTTGTCGATCCATAGTTTTTTCTCTCTTTCAGCTGCACGTAGTAATTATCGAATTCGATGAGTCATCACTGTCCGCATTTTAATGGATGAGTCGTTTTTATACACGTGAATCTCTGGAATATTTCTTTGTTTTCTTACCTTCTCGAACGAAATTGCTTCTATTAGGCTTTCGTAATTTTTTAGAATTTAGTAGCCTTTGCGACACTTTTGTCTCTTTCTCTGCTTCTTTGATAGGTCATTTTAAATGCCTACTTCTTCTTCTACAAAGTTTTTAGCGTTTTGGAATTAAATAGTTATGATATTTCCTCACATTCTTCCATTCTTTTTTCTAAGGTTTTATTTTTGTGGGTCAGCTTTTGAAATTTCGGTTCTACATGGACAACATCCTCTTTTAGGTTATCATTCAACGCTTTGAGATCCTTATTATCCGAGTTCATTTCGTCTAGTTTGGTATTGGACTGTTTTACACCTCTTTGAATTTCCATTAGAAACTTCTTGAACTCCTCCGGATCCATATTTATTTCTTTACTTAAAAATTGTAAGTAATATTGATGTTCTAAATATGGGCCGAGGTGAGGGTTTAGTTAAATTAAACATTAATGTTTAATGTTTTCAGGCTTGGCATGTTCGGTAGAAAATATCAATGGGTTATTATGGGGACATATGGCGAAGAATGGTGGCTTCGTCCAGGAGGCGGGTGTGCGCCATCGGAATTGTCTGAAGCATTGCATGGGACAATCCTAACAGACCTGCTACCTTTAGCTACTGAACAGCAAATAACAGTTTCTGGTATTGTAAGTAATTTTTTCTTTGAAAATAATCTTTGTATGATATATCATATTCGCATAATATATAGAATATAGATTTTCTGTGCCTGATACTTCTAGAGTCTGAGTAATAATTGCAAGTACTTTATTCCGATTTTTTTTGAAAAATTAAAAGTCTCCTCAACATTAATTTCTCACAGACCCCAGAGGAATACAGAGTTGAATATGACTCTAGACGAGGTACGGAGTACTCGAGATTTCATGGTTACACGTACGATGGAATTTGGGCTGTTGCATTAGCAATCCAACATGTTGCAAGAAGAATAAGACACTTTCGTCGAAATCAAACTGTAGCAGATTTCAAATACAGAGATGCCTTATGGGAAAAGCTCTTCTTGGAAGCTCTGAGGAATACAAGTTTTGAAGGTGTAACTGTAAGTAAAACAAAATCAATATTTCGTTGATATAAAAGTAATCCTTTTCTTTTACAGGGACCAGTTCGTTTTTACGACAATGAAAGAAAAGCGTGTATCCTATTGAAGCAGTTTCAAAGTGAGTAGACAGTTTTCTTATATTACTTTCTGGCACCTTTTATAACTGGAAGTTTTTTAACGTCATAAAAACTGCACTTTGTAGGTATGAGTTACGTAATCTATTTTTTTTATGTTTCTGCAAGGTGGAAGTGAGGTCAAAGTTGGAGAGTACGATGGCGTCATAGATAGCCTGGATTTAAGTAGAGGTCATCCCTTGATGTGGCGCGGTAGGTCTCCACCGAAGGATCGAACTTTACATATAATTGAGCATTCAAAAGTCAACATCAAGATTTATGCAGCACTTGCAGCAGCCGCTAGTGTGGGAATCGTAATGGCAGTTGTGTTTCTTGCAATTAATATCAAATACAGAAATCAGAGGTAATTTTAGAAAAAGATAGATTCAGGCACCTATGCTCTCGTTTACTTAGTTTCACATTTATCAAACTAAAGCTAAATTACTAAATCAATCTTTAATACTATTATTTTTAGGTACATAAAAATGTCATCACCCCATTTAAATAATCTTATTATTGTGGGATGTATATTTACCTACAGTAGCGTGATTTTTTTGGGATTGGACTCTCAATTATCGAGCGTTAACGCCTTTCCGTATATATGTACCGCCAGAGCGTGGTTACTAATGGCTGGTTTTTCCTTAGCCTTCGGTTCCATGTTTTCAAAAACTTGGAGAGTTCACTCCATATTCACAGATGTAAAGCTCAATAAGAAAGTAAATAGTTTATTGCAGTATTATACACTATTTCTAAATATTGTATTTCATGGAATTATTAATAATCGTATTTTTTAGGTGATAACAGATTATCAGCTGTTTATGGTGGTAGGGGTATTACTGTTCATCGACTTGGTAATTATGACAACATGGCAAGTTGCCGATCCTTTTTATAGAGAAACGAAGGAAATGGATGCCTATGTAAGTATTTTTTAAAACAAAAGTGACATTAAGTGTTTAAAATTACGTAGTAGCATATATGATTGATAATTGAAAGTCTTTCATTCAGCCGCACCCTTCAAACGAAGATATTATGATCATACCGGAGAACGAGTATTGTCAGAGCAACAGAATGTCAGTCTACTTAGGAAGTATATACGCTTACAAAGGTCTATTAATGGTAGGTCAATTAATCATTATTTCGTGAAAAGTTCTTGTGCTGTTATATCGATTATATTGCAGATTTTTGGTGCATTCTTGGCCTGGGAAACACGACATGTCAGTATACCAGCATTGAATGATAGTAAATATGTAGGTATGAGTGTTTACAACGTCGTAATAATGTGCATCACCGGAGCAGCAATTAGCATAGTCCTAGCTGACAAACAAGATGCTATGTTTATAATGTTGGCAGTTTTCATCATATTTTGCAGCACAGCCACTTTGTGCCTCGTATTCGTTCCGAAGGTAAATTTTAAGAGGAATACATAGAACGCCATTGGAAAACTGATAATAGCTTGGGAACTTGACAGTATTCTTTCATTTTTTTCAGCTAATAGAATTGCGGAGAAATCCCCAAGGTGCCATAGATAGGAGAACGAGAACGACTTTAAAACCTATGTCGAAGTCACGTAAGGATTCAACAATTAGCGAATTAGAGGATCGGCTTAAGGAAATTACGACGACAAATCAAAAATTCAGGAAACAACTTCTCGAAAGAGAATCAGAACTGCAAGTAGGTTGATTTTGCATTATGTACATCTCGCATATCTACAGTGTATGTCTCGACGGGTAAGCGGAAAACTTTATGGGTCCACTTTATTAACTGTATAATGCAAAGCAAAGGTGTAAGTACAAAGAGATTTACAATTAGATTTTCCTAGGAGTGCTTCAATCTTAGTCTTAAAATATAAATTACTATTTTAACTTACAACAGTAAACAAAGTTTCATAAACAGAGGAAATCTTTTTGTTTTCATGAAAGATTTGTTGAGTCACAAAAAGTATAGGTATGCTCAAATAATATACTGAGTAGCTTACTGTTATATTACAGATTTATTTAAGAAGACTGGCCGACGAAGAAACAGCCAACACACAAGAAGCAATAAACAGGCTACATATCCCAAGACAAGATATGGTGATAAAAAGAGAAGGTAAAAGATGAGCCATTGTACGCCTACTAATTTTGTAAGAATTTTTGTCGTAACTAAATGTTTAATTTTGATTGATATATTGTCTAATGCTTGGGGGCTGAAGAAAGTTAAATTCGTGTGTATTCAAGTGAATTTGACTTTCATTTTCCAACTAATTGTGTGTTCTATTCTTTTTTTTTTGTTACATGCAGGTCTGTCGGTGAACACTGAAACAACCGACATATCCGTGTCAATGTGCAGTTTAAATTCGCCCACGGTGTCTCAAGCGGAAGGAGACTACGTCAACGTGAGCGCGATAGAACAACAACTAGCCAAGTGCGTGAATGCTTAAACTATTCTTAACC
Organism: Druon quercuslanigerum; assembly: GCA_010014905.2. NCBI lineage: Eukaryota > Metazoa > Arthropoda > Insecta > Hymenoptera > Cynipidae > Druon > Druon quercuslanigerum. The sequence goes on from JAAAKG020172560.1 coordinate 20,844, forward strand.
ACCATACAACAAGTCATTCGCAGCGTAGTGACATCCAAAGTATGTAATGCTTGCAAAAGCTTCTTTCCATTGGCCGCCACTATGGCTATAACCTCACGGCACACAACTTAGTCTCATTATACATCCAAGCAAAAAAGCGATTTGTCGCGAATTTTTGACAGGCACAATCATTCAACAATCCTGAGATAGTCGAGTGGTGGGTTTTCCAGGAAGAAGACATACAGCAGCAGCAGGGTCCCTAACATCGCGACGGAGAACGAGCAGGCAAAGGTTCAACGCGGGCTGCAGAGTGCGAAAGAATCATCAGCGACTCGCTCTTTGGCGTCTACTATTGAGTTATCTGATGACCAAATCACACACGGACAAAGAGCTAAAGAGGTGGAAGAAAGTAAGGCTTCGGTCAAGAGATCTGGACTGGAATACAGGATAGCAAATACGCAGCATGCCGACATTGTTCCAGAAGCAGTTGTGGAAGAAACTGACTCTCTCATATTTGCTGAAGAGACGAACATTCCCGCAGATAGTAAAGATAGAGCGACTGATAGATTAAGAAGAGCAAAGCTACCAACTCCTCCACCTTCGAAAAATGTCTCTTTTGACGAACTCGAAGATAGAGACTATTCGAGAGAGTCTATTCCTCCACCATCAGGAACACAGTTTGTTTCAAAGTACCGTTGTGCAGGTAAGACAAAGAGTAGGAAAAAGCAGGATTGCACAAAAGGAAAATTAATTAATCATGATTTTGATCTAGGTTCGCTGATTGTGCCTCCACATGCAGTTTCTCTGAGTAAAAGAAGATCTTCCGTAAAGAACAATGGATTGGCTCAGTCTCATCATGAGCTTTACGACAAGAAAAGAAGAACTAGTGTTCCAGCGAATTCCATTAGTTATATCTCTACTGAAAATATAGCCAGGACTGAAGACACCATAGGATCATTTAATAAGACTTATGTCATTGGAGAATGTGGTCACAAAAGCAGAACACTCGCCGGGAGCAGCTCTACGGGTTACCGATGTGAGAAGCATGGAGGTCGGGGTCACAATCACGTCGTCCTCAATGGTTCCAAGGAAACTTCTGCACAAAGAAGGCATCGAAATCACTATGATGCATATAATAGCAGTTCAGCCAGTGTTAATGCAAGCTATTCAGATACAGGTAATGCCAAAAGTATCGACATATTCGAAGATCACGTGTTTATTTAAAAAAAAACTCAAATAATTTTTGTCCGTAGCCCAAACTGAAATTTTATATTATTTGCAGAAAGATATGATGACACGCTCTCAACAGTTATTCAACGGTCAGTGTCAGAGAGATCGCGCGAAAAGTGTGTAAAATCAAAACATCCTGTGGGAGAGTGTCCTCATCGTGCTACCACACGAAGAATACGCGAATGTAGACACTCGGAGTCAAGGCTAAAACAACAGGCCCGATTAGAATATGTTCAAAGTACACCAAATGTCGCGACGATACATAATAGTAGCGGCGTAGGCAGAGGCACCGCTGGAGTTGTGGGAATTTCGGTTGGGGGTACTGCGACTGGACGCTTTAGCAGAAACGAATCCGAAATGTACAGTGCTCTATCAGATGGCGAACTTTTAGATCTTGCGATTTTACCGATTTTTCAAAAACTTCTTACTGAACGACGCAAAGATTCTCCAACTCGTAATAGTTATGGGGCCAATGTCGCCAGTTGTCCTAATATATCAATCAAGTGCGACATTGTGGAATATCTTTAATGAAATCAATTCGTAGGTTTACATCAATAATAAAGACTCAAATGAATAAGACGATTTTTATTTTCACTCTTTACGCACATTGCACAAAGACTTGTCTCATATGTGCGTATCTACCTTTGTGTGAGTGTGTGTTTGTGTGACATAAATATCCAAAAGAGATAGACTTTTTTGAATTTATGGTGGCGGCACGTTTCTATATTATACACCTACAGGTTCAGACTGACACAGTGCTAATATTGAAAAAAAATGCAGGATTTACTGACACCGAACTTTTCTTAAAACTTTAATCGTACTGAAGTTGCGGTCCGAGAAGAGAAGGCCAAACAGTTTATATCGATGTGTCCTAAAAAAATTGCCTCGAGAAGTATATCATTAGAGGTCACTCCGATATTTATCACTCTATCTCTTTCTCTCTCTCGCTGTCGCAAATGTAATTTTACAATACATGGTGTATTCTAATTTTACAATCGATGGTTGCGCCGCTCCACAGCGACGCATGCGCACAACTTTCAAGTTTACAATACTCGTATTGTAATTTCAATGAATTACTGCCAACTATTGTGATTTCGCTAAACAATACCTCAATTGTAATTTTACATTACATTTTGCATTGTAATTTGTGTTAAAATCACAAACATTTTAACAGTAAATTTATTACCTGTTAAATCGAAATTTATGTAGAAAGTGAGTGTTCTCCGTGCATCAAAATAATTCCCACCAAATTTTTTTTCTTTTATTCAAAAAGCCAGCGTGTTTTGATTTTGAATTGTTTCTAATCCGAAATTTTTAAATATATATAGTAAATAAGGGAAAAATTCGAAAGATCAGTAATTTTATTAAATCTAGAATACTAATATTTACTTTATTTTCACTGAGTTTATTTATCGATATCAACTTCGTCAATTGTGGTATGATCTTTCGCAAATCGTCGATTGAAAATATAGAGAATTTGGAGAAACATGGTTATATGCAGTTTACAATTATATATGATCCCTATTTACTCTGAATTGACTGAATCGAATAGTACAGATACATACTTCTAAACCTACTTATATAGTGGATCTGTTGCATTTGAAAATGTGAACTTTTCGGATAAAAGTTCGCGTGCGTGTATGTTTATTAAAAAGAATCCCCACCAAATCTTCAGGAAATGGCTTTGAGTCAAAATTTATAATTCTAACCTTTTTTTATGATTGCGAAGCTGCAGATCAAAAATTTGGAAAATTGAGAGGTTTAATCAAACTTGTCAAAGTAATCATTTTACATGTGGCCTAGTCAAATCTATCGAAGATTTTTCGATTTTTTGTGTGCAGAGTCAAATCTACAAAAACATGTCAGAATTAAAAACTTTGATTAAAAACCATTTCCTGTATATTAAGTGCTGGATCCTTAATGTTTCGACGAGAAAAACTAAAAATGCTTCGAACTAGTGTAATGAAATTTAGTACAATTATATTCCTACATAAGTCCTAGAACCACTTGTTTTCAAGCGAAATCTATTTACTACGAACATACATACTTTTTTATTAATATATAGTTTATTGAAAAAGTATTTGAGTAATGTTTTTATACAACTATTATCCTTATCTCCAGTAACAGGAAAGAAAATACTAACCTTTGGGCTTCATGCTAAAATGATTTTAAATTCTTGCACATATTAAAAATCAACACATTAAAAATAAATCCAACTTTGAAATCATCCACGCCTATAAAATACGAAGCCAACGCTTTCTTCTTTCTTCTTATTGTTACTAATATATTATAGGTACAGAATTTTTTCTTACAATACATAATGATTTCTTTCAATATGAATGAATTATATTTTATTCCACCTCATATTGTAAAATAATACTCAAATTCAATATTTATTTTTATTTATATAAATATGTATAAATATATATGACTACATTTACCTTCAATTAAAAATGTTATTACGAGTTAGGCTGAAAGGTAACAGCTACTGCAATCAGCCATTCAATAGGAAATTGTCAACGGCGTCAAACAGGGTACTTACCAATATTACCTTCTGAGCGGATTTTTTCTATACTTTTATCATAATAATTTTACAATTTTATGTTAACTTGAGTAACGCTTTCAGCAAATGAAATATTCATCCTAAGTTATTATTTAACACAATCGTTAAAACAGTGTACATTATAATCGTTTAAATTGTGAATAATAAATCAACTGGGATGGAAATTTACTAAAACTGTTTCAAAATTTCTCAACAGCATTTTTCTATTGTTATAAGTTTTTTAACTGTTTTCAAATAATAAAATAAGAATAAGTTATAACTAAACAGTTACATTCTCATTATTTATTATATCGGTTTCAAAAATCCTACCCCATGTGCAAATGATTCCATAACTCAATAAAAAAATTTTCTTAAGAAGTGGAAAAGCATTTTGTCAATCTTTATTTTATTAGGCCTAAGTACAATATCATCCTACCGCGATAAATCCATAAGTTTCGATAAAAATTGACAATGAAAAATTTAGTGGTTATCTTGAACTATTATTTATGCGAAGGTTTTTGAAAAATTCGAAAATATTTATAACATTGATGTCTGCAGCCAATAAAGGTAAAGCATATGATAATTTGGCTTGTAGTCGAGTTGGTAGACTCTACATATGCTAGCTCTTTAAAGAATCAACAAATTCAATTGTAGGTTTTTTTAAATAGTTAATTTTATCAATGGGATGCTTTCAAATCGGGTTCCCGAATATCGATGTCCTGTTTAATGATTTACCTCATAAAGTATACTATCTCAAGAAAGTATGTTGCCAACTTTGAGCAGTCATTGATGGACATAAGTAGAAGAATAAAAATTCAATTAAGATTTGGTTTTTAATAAATAAATTTCAAGCTGCTGAAGCAAGTATGATGGCAATGTTGATCAGGCGTTTATCTTATCCAATAGAAGAACAAGTCTTCATTTCAGTTACGATTTCGTTTTTAATAAGGATATTTCATGCTGCTGAAGCAAGCATGGTGGCAGTGTTAATTATCCATTGGCAGACCTAATAGAATAAGAATTCAATTCAATTACGATTTGGTTTTAAGTAATAACATTTAATGCTTTCAAGCAAGTATGTTGTAAAAATTCATCAGCCGTTGGCTGACCTAATTATAGAAGATTTTTAATTCAATTACGATTTGGTTTTCAATAAGACGATTTAAGGCTGCTCAAACAAGTAATTTGTCAATACTAATAATCCATTGGCTAACCTAATAGAAGACTAATTAAATTACGATTTGATTTTGAATTAAGAAATTTAAAGCTTCTGAAGCAAGTATGGTTTTAACTTTGATCAGCTATTTTCCCAATACCAAGGAAAAATTTACGTTAGTAGGTTTCTGATTTCCGGTTATTTTTTTTATATCTGGCAATAATAACTGAACGACAATGTCACCTAAGTAAGGTTTTGCTTAGTACGGCAGCATTAGTTGACCTAACAGAAGAACCAGAAGAAGACTTCAATTTAATTACGATTTGGTTTTTAATAAGAACATTTAGGGCTGCTCAAGCAATTATGTTCTCAACTTTTATCAGTCATTGTCTGATCTAATAAAAGCAGAAAAAGGAGTCTCGAATTTAATTACGATTTGATTTCAATAATAATATTTGAATAGTCAGGGACAATAAAGGGCCAATACTTATTCTGAAATTTTTTCAGGAGTACGTCTTTGTTACCGAGTACGTCTTTGGATAGCCTTTTGAGGATCTTTGTTATCTTATTAAAAATAGAAATATTCCATTTTTTCACTTTCTGAAAGAGCACCGCACGTAGGAAAGATTGGACAATACTAAAAGCCAAAAAAGTGAGTTTTGAAAATTTGGTGGGTTGGCTTCTTATGGTTTCCGACTATTCATTTAAAGCTGCTCAAGCAAGTATGAAGTCAAAGTTGACCAACCATTGACTGACGTAATAGAAGAAGAAGAAGAAGAAGAGTCACATTAAAGACGATCGAATGACGTCTCAAGAAACAAAACTTTTTTATTGAATTAAAGAAACAAAGAATCACGCACAATTTACATTCCAAGTCAGGGTTTCTACCCTACCTGGAAACCTGGAAAACCTGGAAAACCTGGAAATGTCAGGGAATTTTTTCAAGATCGTAGTTAATTTTTTATAAACTGCAATATTAAATTGAATAACACGTTCTTTTGTTTAAAATCAACTTAGTTGAATTCCATTATTTTTTATTACAAATTTAAATTTTCTTTGGTTAACACATTTTTAACTAACTAATTATTACTAATAATTAAATAATACATTTTTTGTGCCGAATTCATCTCTTTTGAATGAAGATTTAATTAATTGGTGAACAGTTAATCTTTTGTTAAAAACTCCTTTTTTCTTTGGCTGAAAATTATAATTTTCATCTGAAAAATTTAACTATTCCAGTTGCAACTTTAACTATTTGTTTGAACATTTATTTTTTTTTTTCATTGAAAATTTATCTTTTACAGAGAATATAAATACTTAATATTTGGTTCAAGAATTATATTTAGTGTAAAATTTGAACTTTTTTGGCAGATATCAATACTCTATGATGAAAAAAATACTTTTTATTGGAAATTTAATGATACTCATCAGTTTAGTTGAAAATTCATGTTTTTGGTTAAAAATAAAA
>JAAAKG020172571.1:0-27218 GCA_010014905.2 Druon quercuslanigerum
AAAAAACAAGCAAACAAGCACACACCAGCCCCCCCAAGACTCCACCCACATAGGCAGAGAAGGGCGGGGGGGGGGGTGGGGGGGGGTTTAGAAAATTCGTCAAATAACTATGACATTCTTTAAGGAAGCCGCTTTAAAAAAATTAGGGGTGCCATCTTTGGGCAGTCAAAGTTCTCTGCATAATATTGTCGTTCAAAAATAAGCCATCTCCAATTGGCTTAAAAAAAATTCGTACAGAAAAACAGATATAGTGGAAACCTTGTTTTTGGGGTTGAACTTTATGAGTTCTTTTTATCCCTTTAAAATTTTTATCGTGTGGCAATTGAATATAAGTTTTTCGTATTTTTGCGTCCTCTACAATGTAACGAAGTATCATTGAAATCGGTTAGTGACACTACGATAACCTTCTCTTAACTTCAATAACTTCGATAAGATTTTCGCATCTCTTCGACTGTGACTGGTGGACATTCCTCCTCAGATGTTATGAGGTTTTCGCAAACTTCTTAAAAAAGAAGTTTAAGCGTCTTGTTTCAACTGCAGTGTTGTCGGAATCTTATACACCTCTCTCCAAAAAGTTTCTTCCTCATTGGAAATAGGTAGATTTTTGACAGAAATAGGAAGATCACTAAAAAGACGCGATTTATCAGCGTGAAAATCTTTATTCTATCTGAGAACAACGTGCTTTTGCTGCAGCTTAAATTGAACAATTAAGGTAGGTGCTTACAGTCTGTGGCATACTCAATACGAAGATCCAGCAAAACGCTCGTGCGCTCGAGCTACCAGACTATTTAACTAGTGAAAGCTTGTCAGCTCCAAGAGCGCCGACGATAAGGACGATTAGCTTAACAAAATATTCCGGTTATAACTATCGCAACTACCTTAAAAGGTCTGCATACCTCTCATTCTTTTCAGTCTCCTTGGCTATGGTGTTTTTGTGAGCTGTTGCGGAAAATTCCGTTGATAATATTAAGTTCGAGTATATGCGGAACTTCTCATTCTCGAAAATTGACTCGATTTCCTTCGGACCTTTTAGCGAAACAGTCTTAGGGCCAATGCCGTAGGATTGTCAGAGATGATAATAAAGCACTAGTTTTAGCGTATTGCGCCTATGGACGTAAGTCCTTCCTGCATGAGTAAAACAACCTCTTGTGTATGAGCTGTTCACGGATGTTTTCTCCTGTGCTTTCTTAATACGGGCTTTAACGGGTGAGTGATCGATATGGATAAGATTTTGTGCAGTTACTGGCTTTGAACCCATGAAACTGACTCTACGCAAATTTTTTTATAAATATTGCGGATAACCTTTGAAAGAAGGTAAATGTAAATTCCTTAGGCATTTTAATACGACAAAGCATATAAAACATATTTTATCTTATGTCTAAGCTGATTTATCGGAAAAGGAACGGAAAGTAAACGCCAGCATAAAAAGATTTAGAATAAATTTATTGGAAGTACCCGAATTTAGAGACTGGCCTTATGCTGATAAAAAAAAATCTTTTAATGAGTTTTTCAGTATTTGCAACACAAGTTTAGTAGTTTGCAAGAGTCCCTTTTTAAGCATGCGCAGTCAGAAGTGCATAGAATACTGATTAGAATACATGAAAAAAGTGAACAATTTTAGACTCAAAAACTTTTGATTAATTTATTGAGAAAAATCCTCTCGAAAATAAGATATTTAATGAGACTAGGGAATAAATTAGTTCTTTAGAATCACAAACCTTCGGTAACGTTAGGAAAGAGAAGTCTGTTGACAGTAAAAAATTTTATGACAGTAGAGAACTAATTAACTAAGAATCAGGAAACCTTCTGTAATTTAAATGAAAAACCTCCTGGTGCAAGTCTAGAATTGCAGCTGAGATAAAAGCTGTTTTAAACTCACGACCATGGCGCCCCTTATCAAATGACCTGAACGATGATATTTTAATGATATTTTAAGCAGGGTAGTACTTGTAAAAGTAGCTAATAGGACGATTTTCAAGCGATCTCTACCTACGATTTGTGTGTTTCCTTGTGATATTGACTAGGTTTTTACCCTTTTTTAGGATTTAATGTAAAATATTATGTTTTGTATTTTAAATCTTGTTTAATTACTTAAACCTGAGTTTTTTTATTGAAAACCTGGAAACTTTCTAGGTGCACTGATATGTACGTTTTCAAAATTATATTTTCAAGCGTTACCACCACGCAGTCAGAGGAATGCGAGACACGACTTTGTTTTTTATGCTTTCAGCATTCTAAAGTTAGCGCCTTACGAGTGTTTTTCATTCATTGATTTTTCTTTCTTTTTAATTTAATAATAAAAAAGTATTGAGTCTGCGGAAATGAAATCATGAGAAAGTTAATCGCTTTTAAAAATCAAACCCCTTATTAACCTACGTATTTATTATTTTAATATTAATTAATTATTAATTCAAATTAAAGTACTCCCTACCGTCTCGAGAGCGCCAAAATTGCTAGAGGGGTATATATTGTAGATTCGGAATTAGGAGATAATTTTGAACAAGGATCATGAAAAATATTCCATTGAGGTCATAAATCTGGCAGAAAGGGGTGTGGTGTTCAAACTGAGCGTAAATAAGGGCGGATAGCAAAGAGTCATTATAGTTGAAGAGAGAGAAAGTAAATTCCTACGTCGCAAGTTTTGGGTCTTATGAAGTAACACAGCTACAAATCTCAACACCTGAAAATGGAAAAGGTAGGGGAATGAAGGAAGGTGCTTGACGTCTGATGGGTTGTAGTACAGTTAACAATTCTATCAACTTTTAAAAAAAGCGTAAACATCTTACAAGCAAATATGGGTTTATAAATGCTTTGAACGCACAGAGACACACAAAGCACACGCAGAAGATAATTATTTAATAAAAATAACGGTCTATTTGATAACATATTGTGATTCTCACCAAGGTACTCATCAGCACTCTTATCATGAAACATACCATCTCGACTGTGTTCTTCGATATAATGGTCCAGTGATGCTGAGGAACGTAAAATCCCCAAGCCAATGTGCGAAATACGCCACGAGGGCTGAATGGATCCAGAGAGTGTTGTTTCTTATGCAGTCTCTATTATGCGAGGTTACCTCTTAGATTATTAGGACCTTACTCAACATGCGATGCTCTGCGGAGGGAGAACTACCATTTCAGTAGCTATTCGTGGAATTAAGCCTGGAAAAAGGATGCTGGAGAGATCAATCGTAGTAAGAAGACAGCAGTTTATAGAATTCATTCAGCATGACAAAAAACCCTTTCAAAGACTACGAAGTCTTTGTGGATCTGAACGGAGAGCTTACTGTAAGGTTACTCTAGATTGGACCCTTTAAGTTGAGTTGTGTCGCCTGCAGAGCCCATAAGATAACGGAAATCAAAAAAGATTATCGCTGTCACGGCTACGGCCACCTGCTACGGAAATACGAAGGTCATGATGGGAAAAAATGATGCAGGAAGTACGGCAGTGAAGCGTACAGGGCTGGGGATTGCGCCAGCAGAATGCTGTGCTACCTTTGCGATCAAAAGGTGTGAGAACCCCGATCAGACCATCCGCAGGAGCCCTAGAAGGCAAGATAGCATCACCCTCTGAAGTAATGAAAAGCGGTTCCGAGAGGATCTCTGCCAAAACGGAAAGGATGGTGATTTCTCGTGGGTGAAAATCTCACGTGCTCGAGAAGTACGGATCCATCTGAGTGTATTTAATTCATTATCTAACAGTCGTCGAAACAAAAACACTCTTATCATCCTCTTTATTATGTTAAAATTTATCTGCATCTTCAACAGCACTCTGATTGTCTACAACTACTATCGGTGAACTGAATACCAGTGGTTGAAAATGTGAGGTGGTAAAATACCCAAACCTTCTAGGTCTGTAGAAAATAGGCTGTAAGGGTTGACCACAGGGTATTTTAAATAATGGCAAAGTTATTTAAAGTGCCCAGTACGGCATTTTCATGGAAGACTTTACGGAAGGTCTCAAAGTATGCGAAGCTTGAATTTTTGTAATTAAAAATCAGATTTCTGATGTTACACATCTGAGGTTCAGTGCCATCGGGTGAAGAAACTGTATATAGAAATAAAACTTGGATCCACTAGACAAAAAGTTGAAGAATGTAGCTATCAAGTCCGCCCTCATGAAGTTCATCCGTCAAGTCACCTAAAAATGTATCGGTCGATGGAATATAATCTTCTAGGAAATTAAGATTAATAAAACTGATTATTCTATGCGCCGTAATCACAACATTGGATGGGACATACATCGTTCTTCTTCTGGTACGCAATATACAGGACCATATATATTAACGAAAGATGATAGCAAATGACAGGCACTGCCAGTCATTCATCGATTATCATCAGGGGGCTTTTGTCTATACTGAGGTGAATGTGGTGCCTTGGTTAGGATTGGCAAGAGTCTTCTAAGCCAAATATTTGATGCGTGAAATTCATGGTGGTTTTAGGGCCTGGTGTTGACGTTACCAAAATTGTTTAAATAGTTAACTTTTCTTATCCGTTGGCAAAGTATCATAGCAAAGAGTCATTTGAAATACATTTTAGTTTATTTTTCAAGGAATATGGAGCAAATGTGCATATAATCATAAATTTTTTTTGAAATAATAAATGTTTTTCTATCCATTTGAACAAAATTACAGTTAGGAGTCACTGAAGATATATTTTTAGTGGGTAATGGGTAATGCTTCCAAGCAGCAGTTTGTTTTAAATATTCATAATTAGGCATATATTTCTCTCATATTCTAGATAAAAGCTGTAAATTTCAAACAAAAAATCATTGGGAATAACAAAAAATGACTTTTGTTCATTAATTTTTTTAAAACTTTATGAACAATTGTTTTCTTACTCTAAACTACTGAAAACTATTGCTAGATAGTAATTACACTGTATTGTGCTCTTCTTTAGTTAATTCGCAGATCTTACAAAAAAAGGTGCATCTGAAAAGTTAAGATACAAATATTATTCATTTTTTTGATAAACAAAAAATTTTTGCTTTTGGCTACACTGTGCAACGTATTGAGTCAATTGCAGACTGTAACTACCTACCTCATATTCGTCACACCTGATTACAGCTGAAACCGTGGGATTTCACCTCTCTCGGTAAGATACCGCGGTTGCCCTTGCGACAAACTGTTAACTATATATTATCTAATGAATATTACGTGACGGTTTGTAACACGTTTAGTTTTTAGTCGTTAGTCAGCTCTCAAGCGGAGAAATAGTATTTTAATCTACAATAAACTTACAGAAACATAGAGATAAAATCAATTTAATGGTGGCTAATATATATGCTCATTGCAGAGAATAATTTTATTAAATTTAAAAATCTCGTCAGTCACGTAAAATGAAGGGTGTTAAGTTTGTAATATACAGTTGCATGTTATATGTCATGTTACTTACTGAAGTCTCCAGTTAGATCTCCACTTCCAGTGAGCCTTAATAGTAGAATTCTTGCATCAATCTGATACTTTCCACGGAAACTAAGCTTATCAAAACTGACTTTGAAAGTAAATGAAACGTCATCTACATCTGCTATTAGCTCGCGAACTTTAAATGATGATGGTCCGGTAACCTGAAAGTTCAGAATATTTAGGCATTATTATTTAAATGATGCGCCAGCAATACAAGCGAAATCAATAAGCATAAGACTGATTGATTCACATCGTGAAAATGATGGACACCAAACCTTATAAAAATATTTATTGATATATAATTAGAAAATGAGTCGGAAAACAGTGCCGATCGCCCGAGAGTTCGAATTGCTAAAAATAATTTAAATAAAAACACGACGACGAACCGGCAAAACGGCCACATTGAGTGGACGAATCAACTCAAGGATAACTTGCTATACTGCTACGGAGAAGGCGAGAATAAGACTAACTGCGGAACGCAGGCGCCTCCTGATAGTTGATCGCAAATTCAGGGCAAGAAAAAACATTAATACTCAGGTACCTTCTAATCCCTAAGACCTGGCTGAGATAGATACCTCCCTTCGTCGAAAAACTTAGGAAGAGTCCGATATCTGGATCATCAACTGTTCAATTTATGGTGCTAAAAGAACTTTGTCTAGTTAAAATCGAAGGCTAAGTCCGACGATGGATCTAAAGATGAAAAGATTATTGTATCAACTAAACAAGAAGAATTATAGGGCAAGACATAATGAGTCCACTGCTACTACTACACAGCATCTGGTAGATCGTTAACAGAAAGCGTTCGAAAGTTCGTCCAAGAACTGAGGACCTTCAATCACACTGTAAACAAGTCAAGGCTGCTTACATTCAAGCAACATATTATTGGCAAAATGCGTGTGGTATCTGACGCAAGAAGGAGAATACAGAAAGGGAGAAATAGGCCAGGGAAAATCATGACTTTATAGCTTACGCATTTCGCCTCTAAAGCGGTCACTCCGTTTCTGTCAAAAATCTACCCAAGCCCAACGAGTTAGGGACTTTTTGTAGAAATATATAATAGATCCCGGAAATAATGGAGTTGAAAGTAGATATTGGTAATATTATCCGTTTTAAGGAATTTTGCGGCAACGTCACATCTAAGGTAGCATGTCCCATTAACCAATTTCGAGGAGGTAAAGAAACCAACTTTTCCGCTGCAGGACCAGATGGTATCAAGAACTTCTGGCGGAAGAAGTTTACTTCTACACACTTAAATCTGATCCGCATATATATCTCATTCTTAAAGTCGGAAACACCCATTGCGCATTGGCTTGTGTTAGGACGCACTATAGTTCTACCGAAAAAAGCCAACTGGTTGAACTCAGAGAATTACAGGCCAATAACTTATTTGAACACACTGCATAAGATATTTAGGGCTGCCTAAGAAACGGGATTGTTCGAAAAAAGGTGTAGCAGGCTGCCGAAAAGCTTTCGATCCAACCTCTCATAGAAATATCATCTGTCTGTTGGAAAGCTTGAAGGTTCATCTCCACATAGCGAGATGCATAATTATATTAATGCCCCTTTGAAAAAATAAATATTTACTATCTCATATGGAAATTATTGTGTGACTATGAAAAACGTCCACTTGGGAGAGAGGCTCCTTTCAAGGCGTTACCATTAGCCCCTTGCTTTTTTGCATCACACTCTATGCTCTATGCACTCTTGCGAAACTAACCATCGTGATAATAACGTCACGAATGTATTTTATATGGACGATCTGAAGATCCATGCGCCTGTTAAAAGCAAATATCAGAGTGCCCAAGGACCATGGGCATTCAGGACGTTACATCAGTGTAGGAGTCTCTACGAAGCTGATACAAATATCTTCTTCGACCGATTTGGTCTTGAAATCTGTCTGCGTTAGATAAGATGTCTGCCCCGATTCTACTTTACTCTTTTGGGGCGTTTCAAAGGACGAAGTATGAACTTACGTCCTTTGATATTACTACAGCTAAGATCATGTATATGCAAAAGAGCTTACATAATAATTCGTGAGTTCTGCGATTATAAGTCTCACGCTAGCAAGGCAGACGCGCACTTCTAAATATCCAGTATCTTTATAACCAAATTTCTCTAAATACTGCATACATCGTTACAAATGGCAGAGATCCTCTCCCAAGAATGACAAAGAACAACGAGATGATTGAAAATGGAGCGTTTCTTTGCAAAGCCGCGGAGCAATCTGCCGAGACCCGTAGCTTTAATTTTAACTCAACAAGTTAGGAAAGTGTTCTTTTTTATATAGATGCTTCGCTTATAGAAGCCGAAGTAAAGAAAGCAGAGGTTGAAAAATTTCGTCAATAGCTATTCGACAAAGAATTCACGGAAACTTTCACAGAAATTTAAAAAAACTGACCTTGTCGAAGGAGCAAACTTTAGTTTTCTCAGATCTTCAGGGCCTAATTCAAGTACACAACGTTGCATTTTCGGATTCTGAGTACCTAGAACACATGCTATTTGGATGTCCCAACCACGCGGGAGCGACGTATCTCTACCGACTTAATTCAACCCTATGATAAGTGGTAACACTCGTTGGTTTGCATGCAAATGGGCCAAAATGCGAGGATTGTTTGAGAATGGCAGTATGGTTACTCCTATTCTTTGCGATTCTCGTCGGTACTTTCACTACAATAATTGCGCCTATTGATAGGGAGAGCGCGAGAGTCTTCCCGAAGCACGAGCTGCCCGATCTGCTCGGTTTGTCGTTCCCAGTTCAACTGTTGTTCCTGGAATCGTGCAGTCTTCAGTATGTAATTGTGGATTGACTTGCTTTTCGAAAAGGAGTTTATCATGCCTTCGGCTACTGCTACATTGTTTAGGGGTGCTCCACGATTCTCTAGCCCATCATGCCGACTGGGCGAGTCTATTCAACAACTTCGAGGGGTGATAAATGACAGATAATATTTATAGTGTTATAGAGTACTTTGTTTAGATTCTGTTCTTCCCAGGCGTATTACGTTGGAGTTTTAGTCATGCATGAAAGATACATTTATTTTTTGAAGTAGAGGATCTTTGTGTAATAATGTGAGGAAATCAAAAGGAAGTTAAAAAAATGTTTTTTTGTTGTTTCATTCTTCGGCTGAATTTTTCACTCATGTAGCTGGAGTTTTACTATACTAAGAGATTAAAATAATAATTTGCGTAAAGTTTACTAACCCAATTTCCTTCGCGTAGATATGCTATTTTTCGCTTATTCTAACACAGAAGGGAATTTATATAAGTAAATTTAATTTATGAGATTATGCAATAAAAACTAGAAATTAATTGTAATATTCGTACCACCAGTTCTGTTATATTAATATCTAAACGAGCCCCAATAGGTCCTTTTAAGAGCCTTATTTGCTTCAGATGTAGTGGTTCTATTGCAGGCGCATCTAGCTCGGGAATACCTTGTGCCAATTGACTTCGTAGATCCTCAATAGAATGCGTTATGCAATTGTTAATGTCTGGATCAAACTTTTTGCACGGTTTTATGTAGGAAGCTGAAAAGTTTGAACATAAAATTAATTTAAACATACAGGTAAAATAGCTTAATTGTTTTAAGAGTACTATGTTAACAATTAGAAAAAAGTTTAATTGATAGCAAAAAGCTTATAATATTAAAATTAGTAACGTGCATAACCACCAATAATTGAAAAAAAATGATTAAGCTCTATATAATAAATCTATTCTAATAAATCTATATCTCAAATATATTCCTACGAATAATAAAAGAATCTCTAGACTTAAGTTGACATGTTTCGATTAATATTGTATTAATATTTTTTTATTTAGAACCTTATCAAATAATATCACTCTTTTTGTCCGACCCCCTTGAAAACGCGCCATTGAATGCACGTGAAGCAGGCGTAATGTAACCGCTTCCAGCCCATGCGACGCTCGCACATGTGGTCTCCACCACCGGGGCGACATGAACCTTTACGCGCGCTACACAAATCTTTCCAAACGCCACATGAAACTGTACTCCCGTTACACAAAACTTTACGCCCGATACATGAAACCTTACGCCCGACATAAAAAGTTATATTTCTCTATAAAAAAATTACACCGCTGTACCCCACAGTCTTGTCTACTAAGAGTTTAATTAAGAACATCCGTGTTTAAAAAAAATGACTGATATGGATTCTGTTACGAGATTAATACCGAGAAAGGAATTTAGGATCTGGAATGCCGAGAATGCCGGGCGAGAGTTTTCTCGTAGTGAATTAATAAACTGGTGGTTCCAGGGTGAGGACAGTGCACTTAATGACATGATGGAGAGAGCACTTAAGATTTACGGCGCTTGTATACCTCTCCCCAAAAAGGCTGTACTTCGTTGGGCTTAGGTGGATTTTTGGTAGAAACAGGAAGATCACTGAAAAGACGCGATGGGGCAGCTAGAAACTATTGATTCTCGCTCACTTACATCTGCTTCTTCTTCAACATTCTTCTTCTTGCGTCAGATAATACCCGTATTTTGTCAACCATCTGCTGCTTGATTGTGAGCAGCTCTAACTTGTTCAGTGCTAGATGGTAGATCCTTAATTCTTGGGTGAACATTCGGACCCTCTCGTAAACCTCTCGTAAATCACAGAATGAACTGGGCATGCATTCAGTCTTGCCTATCCAATCTTCTTGTTCATTCAATTCAAGTTTTTGTTGGTCTTTACATTCATCTTCAGTGCCCTTTCACAACATTTACAGCCTTTAATATGAATCAGCCAAAGCAGCATAAACTGAACAATTGACGATTCAGAGGTCGGAAACCTCTATGTCAGCCAGACCTCAGGGCTTAGGAGGAAACTAGATGTTAATGTTCCTTTTCTTCTAGATGTCGTGATCATCTGTGAAGAGGTGCCTTCCTTTAGAGGTTAGTCTTAATGTCACTTCCTCCTATTCTTCCACGGCTTGTTCGCACATCGCTTGGAGAAGTGCCCCGCGCACATATATATTTTTCGAGGGCTAGACAGCTTGAGTTTATAAAGACTGATGCGAAACGTGCTAAAATTTAAAAGTCGTCGTATTGCTTCGATATAAATTATTTTTAGCCCCACGAACTTTAAGGTAATCAGCACTGTTTGCCGACTCGCTCTTGATAGTAGCCGCGGAATGGATTAAAACTTTAGTTGACAAAACACATGTATCCGTTAATTGTAAAGTTTTGGGCTCTTTCAGACCGCAGTATTTATATGCGTCTTCATATTCTGAATTTTCTACTTAATAAAGTATAGTTAAAGATTAAGTTTCACAAAGCTCTGTAGGTTTTGTGGTACACATTCTCATCGTAACACTTGCGACGCGCGCTTGATTTTTGAAGAACATTTGTAAACCCGTTTTGTTCAATCTTTTTCTTTTTGTAACTTAGGTCTTTTTTCCACCAATTTTTTAATTTTTTTTTTATTTTCAATGTTATTTTCCACGAATAAAACAATTCATATTCTTTTTTATTCTGCTTAGTTTGACGACACAATGGATTTTTTTTGAATTTTTGATATTCTAAGAAAATCCAGAAAAATGTTATGATAATCTTGTACGGCTTTAAAAAAGCAATCGTCTATTGCAGTTTCCCTATCGTAGAATTAACTTTCATTTCCCGTTAGTATCGTTCCTCAGATAACAAGGGGAACTTATCGTTTTTTCAATTCTATATGATTTGTTTTTTATTTAAATTCTTACAGGTTCTAAATTCTCTGGATGGCTTGATTCTCTCTGGTTGGCAACTGGTAGGCCTCATTTCACTTTTGACTTTCAGAAAACAGGGGTTTTGCGTTGTATGGTAGCTACTCAGCTTATCATATATTTTTCAACCTCAGTTTTCTTACTTTTCAGGTCATCGGTTCACCCGCAGATAGGCTTTTTTAGATAGCCTCGAAGTCCATCTCTGACTTCGAACGCCTTATTTACGCTTATAACTACTGGTATAAAACTAATTTCCTTAAAGGCATCGCTTTTTATATGCTAATTTGTCATAGGATGAACGTAATTGTCAGCTCGTAAGATCAATGTCCAAACAAATTTTTTTCATGTTTTTAATTAATATTTTCTAGCTTTTATACATAAAAGGATATAGTGAACAGATTTTTAACTAAATTCTTATATTTATAAAAGTTAGAAAAAGCCTTTTTTTAATGTCATAACCCTAAAATAGCTCAATTAAAACTGTTATCTTGGGCTCATTTGAAATAAAATACAAATACGGATCAAAAATTAAATATATACGTTTTCTACCAATTTTTCTCAGAGTGGGCAATAATCATTGACCGTGAGTATAAGTTAATTTAATGCGATGTTTAAAATCTTTTGCGGTAATGTTGTAGGTAAAAATTAGCAGTATGATATTGTTTAGAGTTCGTCTTTTGCCACTGCTATCCTTACATAGCGGCTGCGAGCATTAGCGGTGACGACAGTTGCCTCTGAGTGCTTTATTATTACTACAATCTGCTACTTCACAGGTTTTTAGTTACTTGCTTTCTGATAGTCTGAAAAGTTTTTTTCAATGCAACAGGAGTCTGATAAAACCGCGATCAGAGCTGATGCCAGTACCTTACTCTTTTCTAAATGTTGAAGATGTTCAGTGCATATTGCTTGCGCAGTGCCTTAGTTTGCTATATTTATTTATCTTAGTTGTATAGGTTGCCTGAAAATGTTGGTTAAGTGTAAAAGCAATGTCAGTGATGTAGACTCTTCCACTTTTTTTTCTCGCATCACGATAATAACATGCATAATAACAATAGATAACATGCCAATATAAGATATGATCTTCGTTTTCTTAGACGGGCATTGGAGTGTATCTATATAATGGCATCTACTCCGTTAAGAGTCCTAAGTTTAAAGCAATTTGTTGATGATCATTATGTCTATGCGTAAATTCTCTTTAAGCAATAGCGTCACAACCATCAATAATTATTATTGCTTAAAAATAATATCAAAGTAACAATAATAATAATTTATTTCTCCTCTTGTACACTCTTTCGAGTTTTTACCATTTTTCCATTCCTAGTTGTATTTTTACATGTTAATTATGCGCCAGAACTACCTTATATCGCATTTTCAAACAATTTATCTATTTTGTATGTTAAAAATGAACTAATCAATAATCATCCTCTAATCTAAACACACAGAGGACAGGTTTCAGTTTTTTGTTTAAGCTTTGAATTATATGATTTTCAAATTCCATTCGTCTCTTACCAGCTGCCCTCTCTACTGCTCCTTTAGTCCATTTGCTGTTTCAAATCTCGTTTACGCCTTAGCAAGTCCATATATGCTTCATTTCCTCAATCTCTTCATTGAAGATTCTGCAAGCAGAATCTTGGTATCCCTTGTTCTCAGCTTTCCCTACATTTTCACATCTTAGTCTCGCTCATTGCTCTTTCATCCACCCCTTTAAATTTCCATCTTCCTAGTATCCTTCTAGGCTCACGTTTTTTTTTAGTTTTTGTAGTCGCTGCAACAAGAAGATCTGCCGATTCGACCCCTGTCACTCTGTAATTCTTGCTCGGTGCTTATTCCCCCAATGTTTCTAAATTGTTTTGGATCCCTCCTAGATGTTATCCATTCCATATTAGTTTGACAGTTTCTCCATCTCCTACTTCATTAAATGCCTCCCAACTAGAAGGATTCTCCTTGATTAAGCCTCTTATCTCTTCTCAGAGGCAGATTTTCGGCTATCTGTTATCGTCCACCTGCATAATTTCTAAAAGATGCCTGCTTTTGGTATCCAACTCAAGGCTTTGTCTTCCAGATTCCATTCTTCCCAAATATCCATGAGTAGTTCTACTTAATCCCATGGCCACCTTCATATATTTTCCTTTTAGTCTTTCTATTTCTTCACTTTTGACCTAACCCCAAATCTCTACTCCATATAGGCATCCAGCTTTTACTAGATTCTTTATCAGGTAAAGTTTTTTTCCCAGTTTATCTAGGCTCGCTCGCTCCATAACCCTCCACGCTGCGTTCGCCGCTCTTTGGGCTTTACCCACTAATTTCAATGTATGTTTTTTGTGAATGCCCCATGTAGAAAACAAGAAACCAAAGTATTTGATGCTATCAACAATTTCCAGTTCTTTACCATTAATTTTCCAAACTTCTTTAGTTTTTCTTTTACCTCCTTTTCGAAATACCATCACCTTAGATTTATTTACGTTTACCTCCAATTTATTTTTATCTACGTATTTTTCAGTAATTTTCAGTAAGTCTGTCAGTCCTTCGGGTGTGTCTGCCACTAGCGCTAAGTGGTCTGCAATTAAAATTCCAAAAATTTTGACCCCTCCTATGAACGTTCGTCCCACATTTCTTCTTTCCCATTTTATGCCCATGTCCTCGATGAATATATTGAATAACGTGGGACTTAGGGAGCATCCCTGTCTTACTCCTCTATACGTCAAGAAGCAGTTCGAGATTCCATCTCCTGTCATTACTTCATTCGAAGTCGTTCCATTTATCTCCTCGATCATCTTCATCATCCATCATTTCCGTTTTGGTCGAAATTTCCCTATAGCTCTCCAAAATTCTGTTATGCTTTTATTTCTTCTGACCTCTTCCCAGCGTTCCTCTGTTTTTTCCTTTTTCTTTTTAATTCGTAGTTATTTTAGCTTCTTCTTCTCTTCTTTTAGGTTCTTTCGCGCTCAGTTAAAATATCACCAGAAAATGGTCAGATTCTGCTCTCGTGATAACCTCTATCATTTTGATGACGCTATTCCCAACCCCCTCTAATTCCATTATACAATCTATCACCAAACCCTTATCCTCTCCGACATGAGTCCACTTAACCTCAATATCCCCATTCATTCTTCCATTAAGTATTCTCATTCCAAATTCTACACGAAATTTTAATAAATTCACTCCTTCTAAATTAACAACTTTGTCTTCTGATTTTCTGTTTTTATAATGCTTTTAGGTGGGTCATGCTAATCAAATTCACGTTGCCTTAACGCTCTCCTACTTTCGCATTCCAATTGCCTAGTAAGATCACGCGCTCTCCTTTAGCTTGAAAAGCTTTCAATATTGCTCTACATTCTTTGCAAGCTTTTGCTACTTCTACGTTATTGTAAATTTTTACAATGTTTGTTTTAATGTGCCTATCAGCGAATACATAATTACTTAAAATTAGGCCATATTCCCACTTTTGTACTGATATATTTTTTCCTATATTTTTACGAATCCCAACTAGTTTCTCCACTTTAGCTACCCTCCCTTTTTATGATCTCTTACTGCTGCTTTGTTTTTTCAATACAATTTTTTATCCAGTTTATCAGTTAAAATACGTTTGCTACCTTTTTCAACCCATGTTTCTAGAATTACAATAACATCAAATTTAGATAAAAAGTCCCATACTTCGAAAACTTTCTTACCACCTGCCAAATTCCAGACCACCTGTTTTATCCTAAAATTAATAAATAATTATAGAAAAAGTAATAATAATGTAAAAACGTCCAAATATTTCAGATTGAGGAGATTAAATTGTATTGTACCATAATTCAGGTTTCTCGGGGATATTTGCTTTTACGCTCGAATTTATGTAAGCTTAAACATCTGTTTAGGTTTAAGTTTTCTTATCCCTCAACTTCGAAAGACCTTTCAGACGAGGCCTATTACTTTAAGCAGTTTACAATCTTTCCATCGAAATTGAAAGATGACCTTGCCTAAATTACTTTATTTTCGGAAAAAACCCAACAGCTACAATTTGAACTAGCCCTTTGCAGGGGGTGTTGCCTATCGATCCCATTAACCAACTTCCGAATTCTAATTGGAAAATCCTCCTACTTTTATACTTCGACTTGCACTTACATGTAATTTCGACCCTAAGATCAGCTTCAGATATTTTCCAACCATTGGAACTTTACCTCCTCTTGTTCTTGTTCACTAACTTGCGTCGATACTTATTTATGTTCAGCATTTTTCTACAGTCCTGTGAATAGTTTTTTGTGTATTTTTTAAAAAATATGTACATTAATAATTTGAAGAACTGAGTACATTACATTACTAAAACCTCACCATGTGCAGAATAAACCTATTCCTCTCTACAGGCATAAATTATTACAAGTAAAAAATGTTTACAAATACCACAAACAAACACCACCCCAATAATAAAGCTTCTTTAGTGGTCCTCAAAAAAACTGGATATCCTCTTTTTCTGGCTTACCACACCTTCTCTCAAATCCAATCTTGAATTTCCCTTTCTGTAAAAGTGAGATCATCCTCCACACGGATTGCAGTATTTTTCAGTTTGAATTTGTTTTGCATTAGTTTTTTCAAATTGAACCATGAGTCAAGTTTGATAAGAGCTCCTCCAGGGATTTATTTCATATCTTTATTCCTAATTTTCACTTCAGTCAGTTTTTCCGGTTGTTTCTTCCTCGGTCGATTTTCTGTCATATCCTGGCTGATGAGTGTTTCTTTTCCAGGTGTTTGGTTGATGTACGCTGTTCTGTGTGCGCGTCAACAAACCTGTGATTTGATTCGCTGTGATTCTGCTTTCTGTAATCGAAACTGTGAAGTTCAAACTTCTCGCGAGTAGAGTTACTCTCTAGATCGTTTAGCTTTTATTTAAGGTTAGATATTTTTTCGGTGAGTTGCGCGATTTCGTTTAAAAATAAATTTGCCTTTCTAGCGCTCGTGATACTGCTGTGAATGCTGCCTTTTCTCGCAATTCTCTCTCCTCGCCACTTGTCCTCGTATTTTTTAGCTTGTTTTTGCATTCACAGTTACGTTATAAATTATTAGTAGTTTCCGCGACTTTCATATTTTCTTCCTTATTTTCTTGACTACCAGAAGACTGCTTTGTCACATCGATTACTTGCTGCAGTTTCCGGTCCGAACAAGATTATAGATTTATGTGATTCATGTATAGAAGATGCGTAGTGATACAAACTAGCTCGCAGTAGAGTCTGCAGATTTTCCTACCAGCGAGAACAGCGCTAAATGCCCGCATGCCACTATCTCTATAACTTATCCCTTGCCTCTACTCTACAAGTACTTCAACATGCAGAGATTTTCAATCTTTCGAAAAAAAGTACAACGACGGCTACATATTCTCGCTGAACTTCCGTAACCAAATTCAGGCTATACTCACTACCTACTCCTTCACTTGATCTTTTAATCTTCTTAAATTTTTAGACAACTTTTACTAATCATGAACGTTTATGATCCATTTCATTCGATTTTCATCAACACAGTTCAATCAATGTCACTATCCTTTGACACAAATAAAAGGAATTATGAAGCGGGACCAGGATCCATAGTTCGTTTATCAGGCAGTAAATTGACGGGCCGAAAATAAAAGCGGCGTAGAATTAGTAGAGGAGCAAAAACGAATTTTCTTAGTTTAAGCGGAAGAACGGTTTGAATAAGCGCCAGAGGTAAAGATGCTTGAAATACGCTAAGGGGAGAAACGGTTAAAACGCCTAAACAGTTTCTCCTCGCAACCTCAACTCAACCCGTTTTTCCCCCACAGTCTTGTGGAAATCCATTTTACGTCGCACTAAAAAACCAATGCTTATGAGCTTACTCAAAAGTAACTTACTAAGACCTGCAGCAGCATGTTGCCTGTAAAATATGATATTTTGTGTATTCTTAAAATCAAAAATATTATTCTCTCCTCAACAAGTAAATTTTTTTAGATAAATCTCAATGAAATTTCTAACATCGTAGTAATTCACCTATGTAAAAAAATGTCGATACATTAAAATGGTTTACCATCATAAACGCAAATTCGTTTAAAAATAGATTGAAATTTATTTCAATTTTCCGCTTTTTTGGGAGTTTAGATACAATCAAATTTATCCCACATATATTATTTTCAATTATATGTATATTATATATCATTATATGCTGCTTGTAGTTTTTAGGCAAAAATTATAAAAAAATTTCGATTTTTGATTTTTAATTTTTAATTAGAATAAGTTAAATTTTTAGTTAAAAAGTATTACTTTTAAGAAGAAAAACTAACTTTCAACGAAACTAATTGTCACTTGTAGAGCGAGTGCACCTCAATTTTCAAAATTTTATATCTTAAAAACGACGCCCCAATCGAACAAACGCTTAGACAGTTCTTTCATGAGGTCTCAAACAACACTTACACGTAGTCCCAGAAAAATTCGTGTGGGACATTACGCGGATCCCCCTTGTTAGCATAAAGCTGGGAAAGGGATAAACTGCAACAGAATTTCCCTCTTCCCTTTTCAAGCTCGAAAAATCACCATTGTTAATAAAAAATTTGATTTGTCTGATTTCTCATTGTATCTTAAAAAATTTTGTATTGTTTTGTAATTTTGTATCGTTCTGCAAATTTTTATTTATAAATTGATTAAAATGAAAACATTAGTTTCTTCATTATTATAAAAATAACATATGTTTCCTCCATGGGGAGGCAAATACATTCGCTAACGAGAATTTAAGTGCTTTATATTGAATATAAATACTAATAAAGTGGAAACACTCGAGATAAAATCGAGATGCAAACTTTCTAATCGTTATGGCAACTTTATAACTTCATGTGATATAATGAAGAAAAATTTAATACATTAAGCCTAATTTTGTATCGATTTTCTTAAATTATTAACTACTAAGTAGTTTTGTCATGAGTTGGACATAATATGAGAACAAAAAATTAAACTCCTTAATGAGTCAGGCCATGACAACTGTGCCCATGAAATTTTAGTGATTTTTTGAAAAGTGACAACAATTGGAAAAATTTGTAGATAATAGTATTACAAAAAAAAACTTTGAACTGTTTTTTTAAAAACTGCACCGTTTTCATTATTTTTAATAATAATGATTTTTGCGACTTATAATTGAATAACTAATAACTTACGACTAGTTTGCAATAATCGAATGAAATTTTTTATGACACTTGTAAAGTGTTTTCCCTTTCGAATAAGAATTTGTTTACAATAGATCACGTAATGCAATATCATGTCTACAATTCCGTGTATTTTAACGTTTGCAGATGGATTGGAGCAAAATCGTTTCGCCAAAGTCTTGCTGAAATCCTTTGAATAAAGATAAGCATAAAAATATCGTACATGATTTACGTTTAATAACCGAAAAATGGAATCAGAAATTTGAAAAGTGCATCGGATTGTATGTGTGTAAATCTTGTTGCACTACGTGTTATTCAAAAAACGAAGTTTTTTCTCCAACCTATGACGAGAAAAAAATTTTCAAATAAATAATACTTACGCATAAAATTATACATAAGCCCATAGTAAAGAGAAACACTTTTGCACAACGAGCTGCGTCATTGACGTTTCTACCTTAAAACCAAGGCTTGTTTGGATGTGCATAAACAAATCGATCGCGCCGCCCGCGCCGTTCGAGGCGACAATTATTACGCGGCGCTCGAGACAAAAACTTTTTTTTAAGACTGTCAGAGTTAGAATTACCAATTTTTTTTTTTTTAAACAGAAAGAAGTGTGAATTTACATTGTTGTAAATTTTCACTGAGATCGTAGGCCTAGAAGTTATAAACAATCGACTTTGTTTAAATAATTGTAACAAAAAAAATAATTTTGGAAATATTAATTTTTCAATTAAAAGTCGCAAAAATCATTATTATTAAACATAATGAAAACGGTGCGGTTTTTCCAAAAACGGTTCACAGTGTTTTTTTGTAATGCTATTATCTACAAATTGTTCCAATTGTTGTCACTTTTTAAAAAATCACTAATATTTCATGGGTACAGTTTAGTTGGCCTGACTCTAATAAAAGATGACAAAATTTATAATAAAAATCTGATAGAAGCAGACAATGAATACTTCAAAATACATCAAATTTTAAAAGCCTATAGCTTTACGGCGCGAGCAAATACGTGTTAAATTTGAGTCTGTGGATAACAGCGGGTTGAGTTCAGACTGAGAGGAAAAGCGGTTTAAGTCCTAAGTCGTTTTTCCCCGCAAAATAATTGCAGTTCACTTCTACTCTGACGCTCATTCTTTCCGTTTCCACTCCCAAGAATTTTTCAAACTCTTCTTTGCGTTGACACTAAAACTCAAACCTCTTCTCTTCTGCAACTTATTCTACGCTGCTTTTGTTCTCGTCCCGTCAATTACCAAAAATCTGTTTGTTGTATTAGAGTCGACAGTATAGTGCCATCTGCTAGAGGGGTGGCAAACTGCAATTGGTGATCTTTTGGAGAAAATGCTTAAAAAGGAAGCGCTCTGGACTCCATTTTTTCATGATGACCACGATACTCTGGCATGGAAGACAAAACTGAACTAACCGAACACGCCACCACACTCAAAGGGGTTCAAGCAACAAACCTAATAAAAATAACTGTGTGATATAATTTCTTCAATCTTCAAAATCTGCCCTTAAGAAGGTTAAAATTAGGTCATAAACTTAAAATTTAAATGCCTTATTTTACTGTTTAAATACTAGAATTATATTACTTCAGATCCTAACGGCCTATTTCTGTTTGGATAAAAATCTTTATTTGGATTGAAAGATTAGCTGATTTCCACAGTTTTTTTGTAGAACTTCTTTTTTAATTCTAACCTGAGAATCTGAAGAAACGTTTTATACAAGCATTATTGAAATTAGTCAATTTTTAATCCAAATACAGATTTGATTTAAAAAAGGAAGAATAGGCCCAAATTATTTCATAAATATGTAATTCTAGTATTTTGTGAGTAAAATAAGGCAAGTCAGTTTCGAGTTTTGATCCTGGTTCCTACGCCCTCAAGACAATTTAAATTATTGTCAAATTCGCTACCGCCAAATTATGTCTAAGCAGTTAAGTTGTTAAACGCAATATTTTAACCACATGAAATAAAGACAAATAGATCGATCCGTTCAGCTAGTTTTTTCTCGCTTAAAATTGGCGCGCTGTATACAGTACATCAGGCCTGTTCCTCGAGGGAAAATCGAAAGGAATACATAAGTTTTATAAATAAGGAACGTACATAACGTGTTATTTGAAGAAAATTGAAAAAAAATCTTCAAAGCCAACAGTTCCATGGAATATAGGTTTATTCTGAAAAATTCTTAAAATGTTAAACCTTAAATTAAACATCCTTTGTAAAAGTAATTTTTTGGAATAGGAAATTTGATGTAATCATTACAATAGATTTCATACATAAAATGTTGGATTTTCCCGAAACAGAATACTTTTCTCCGATGCACAAATCTGTATTCGTATTTAGTATCCTGATATCTCGGGAGCCAGTTTATGTTTTTGTGAAAAGCAAACAATTCTATACAAAATTACAAATTAAGGCCGATTTAAAAAATCCAACGAATCAATATTCTCGCGAGTAGCTGCATTTTTCACGTTGGCCTTTTTGTACTCCTTTTAAGGCATGTGACAACTCAGGTGTGTAATTCCTCTTTTTTTTCTGAACCGAAAATTGAATTTGTTATCGTGATCCACCGCCTTGTATATGAAGGTCACTTATATTTTGAAATTCTACTCTATTTAACACTCCTTTTAACTTTAACATGTTTATTGCAATAGATAATTTCAAGGCCCTTTTTCGATGAAACTATTTAATTTCCAGTAGCTAAGCTAGACCTGAAGGGGCCCTGTATCAAAGTTCTTGGGGACGGGGGGCTTTTTAGGAAAAGAAACAGAAAAATCATTCATTAATTCTTATTTCAGGGAACCCGTATCATTAATACGGCTAATACGGCGGTAGATACGCCCCTGTTAATCTCCCTAAAATACGAAATAAAAGAGGCAATTACATTTTCTACACTATATTTCTGTATTGCAGTACACTTACGTTCAATGTATGAACTTTTATAAATATTCAAGGGTAATAATTTCAACATTTTTTCAATTCTGAACTTAAACTTTACCAAGAAATTGTCAAAATTATTTAAAATCAAGATCATTTAACACGTCTATTTAAAGTTATGGCGTTTGTACATTTCCTTTATTTATTATCATGAAGTATAATGTAATAATATTATGACGATTAATATTTTAAACTTGTTGCACTATTGATAAAATCACGTTCCTGTCATAAAAATATATCTTTTTCTACGCAGGATATCAGTAAACAATTCTATTTCGTTCGAATTGCACTTTACAGCATTAAAATAAAAATATTAAATTACAAAATAATCGCCATAAAGCGTATCTGCGGTACCTAATTGTTGAATTTACGTCACGTGGCACGTGCCACGAACCATCACGAGCGCTTTCTAGCAGCGGGTAAAGTTCAGTGGCGGTGTTAAAAACCTATCTAGCTTTTGAGGAATACAAATTCAATTTAGCCTCAGTGGACAGGCCTGCAGTACATAGTGGTTTAAATAAATGTAAATTATTAAAAAAATTCTTTACTTTTTCCCAACAAATGTTTTAAACATTCGTAGTCTCTGAATAAAGTGCCATAGCTGCTAATTTTTTGTAGTACACTTAAAACAAAAATTGAGCCAGAGATGTCCACTTTTGTTCTCAAATTATTATCCTATGCTACATTTTGTTGAACAATTACAAAATGTTGAGATATTTCTTCTAATGCTTAAGAAATTTTTATATTTGTTTGGGTAGTTTTTATTTGCTGAAGCAGTTTTTTGGATAATTTTATAAAAATAATGTAAAATAGAATACATGCATCAATTTTTTATTGTGCTTCTAAAGATGACGAGCGACTTTTTTGTGAAATCGGTGGTAAGTCTCTAAAGCCTATTTATTATACATTACTGCAAAGGCACAGTAAAAACAATATGTGAATCTAACGATAATTTCAGGTACCATATACCTGCAACAAAAATTAGTCTTGGCAGTGTGAATGGTGTCAGACACCTTGTTATCGTTTCCCTCGGACTTGGGGTACAAAACGTCTCCTACAGTTAGTTATCTTTACAGTTTTGCGGCAAAAGGATGGGCGAGTTTCATACCCCAACGACGAGCGAGATAGAACACCATCTTAAAATAACCTGCAACAAAATTGATCGCAAAGTTTTTAAAAGTAATCAGCCTCAGCACTGCTAGACTTTAGACGTTATGTACCTTAATATAAAAGTAAAAATATTATTTTTAATTGCAGAAAAGGGACAATAGAAAGGCATGCTACAATGGATGAATTGCAATCAAATGCTATTCTTTCAAGAAGACTAAGTCGACCACCAGTTTTGAGTCAAAGTGTTATGGATTGTCAAGAAGAAATCTTAAATACATGTCATATCAATTAGCCGAAGCAAACAATGTATGCAAAATAACAGTAAATTTTGACTTCGTATACATAGAATAAAGTTTTTCATTAAAAATAATACAGCAAAAAACAATTTGATAACATTTTTTATTTGAGAAACTTATGGTAAACTAAATTCCGTTTAAAATAACCTACGTTATTTTTTAATTCAATCTATAGAATTCCTTTAATCACACCAAACAGAGTTGGTATCTCATATTTGGATACTGACCTATTATAACTCGTTTAAACAATTATTTTTTCAACAATATTTTAAGAATCGTATTTTTTGAATGAAACATGATACGGAATGGTTTCGAAAAGTAAATTCTGTTCAAAATGTCATGTCATTGTTTATACAATTAATTATTGTTCTTTTCAAATTTCAATTCTCAATTTTTTTTTAAATTTCGAAAATAAGCAACAGTTAATTCTTTAAATAATCACATATTTTTCGCCAAATTAATACCCCAAAAAATGACTAGTTATTACATTGCATTCAGAAACTACGATAATTTTAAGACTTTATTGCGAATAAATGATTGTTTAAATAACTTGCATTTATTCAAATAATTGAAAATTGTTTTAAAGAACACGTTTATTATAACCCACCCACATTTTGTGGTTAAAATATTGCGTTTAACAATTAACCCGTTTAGACGTATTTTGAATATGGCGAAATTAACAGCTGTTTGAAGTGCCTTGAAGTGCTGACGTGTAGGGCTTTCAATTTTAAGTTCTTATATAATTCCATAATGCTACCCAACTGAAAATCTACGGCCGCATTAGCTTGTTCGTCCGGGACACTTCTTCAACGAGGCTGCCTCCCTATCCGCCAAGCACCACATCGTCCCCGGCTGATGGTCTGTACGGGGCTTTCTTTCCTTTGCGGCGCATAGATACATAAATTTACTTATGTGTTACATCTAATAGAATAACGTGTAATATTTACTCACGTAATACACCAACCGCTGCATAGGGGATCGTTGCCGCTAGGCTGAAAATTAAATAAAGAAACCAGTCAAAGTCAATAAATTAGTGACAAAACCTTTTAATTCAGAAATGCGTCTTCAGCTAGGTTAAATTAATTTCTTATTTTCCAAATATCGAGAAAATGAGGTGGTGCTCAACGCTATGGTACCATATCATTAAATAAAACTTTTAAAAATATTCAAAAAGTTAAAAAAGAGGCCATACGTCTCACAGTCAGACGTTACACTATAGGCCAGAAAGTTTTTGATTAAATAAGTAATTATGCTGAATTTATGAAACTGAGGCCCCTTCCTACTTTTTCCTGTTCCACTTAATCAGAGTTGCGAATAAAAAAGTTTAGTGAATAAATTATGTAGTTCCTTCAAATATCAAGCGCATTTGCTTAAATTTATAACAAAGTTATAATCACCTCACAATGATATGACCCTGCGAACCCAGGACTAGGAGTGGGGAGAACATCACTTTCTAGTCATAATACCCAGAAACTGGTTCCAATCCCTTTACAATTTCCCAAGACGCCCCATCGCTTGCCGCGTTATGTTCTCCAACGACGCCGTCATCGCCTCGCTAAGCATCACCGAGAACGACAACCAACTGCTCCAGAACCTTGGCTTCGCCGCCCGGGTTCTTCCAACAACCGTTCCCCTGATCTTGGCTTCGCCGCCCCGATCGGGCATAGAAGGTGTGGACTCTTTGAGCATAATTGTAAGATGTTCAATAAACCTTTTTTTTGTTTAAATCGTTTCCTCTTCATTGACTTCATCCAACTCTTGACTCTCCATATCCTCCCTTTTCCCTTAATTTGCGAGATCCCTCACAAATTTGGCGCGCTCCTTAAAAAAGCCCATAATCCCTCCAAAATCTTCACTCGAGAAGAAGTCTCAATTAATAATGAATTTTGAACATCAAAGTTAATCACGCATGCGTGCCATTGGAAGGAGGAATTAAAATTAGAATTTCTGAGAAAAAAAGAGGTAGTTGAAAATTGTTCTTTAGAAAATATTATGAAAATTGATTTTTGTTCATTTATTGTTTATTGAATTTTACAAAACAGTGCGGGAGGTATGTAATTTAGACCGAAAAAGTGCAGATAGACTGTTCTATATGTCCATTAAATAGTTGGTATACTTCGCGTGTTCGCAAGCTCTGAGACTTTTAGTAAATTAAAAATTACCCTGAAAAGAAATGCATTATATGTAATCCATGAAGACGGATCGCAAAAGACAAAAGACTTAACCAAAAAGTGACAATTAGGAATGGGTAAAAACGGAAATGAATTTAAAAAAATAAATGCGTAAGAATAAAAGTAACTGGTAGGAAAAAAGTAGACAAAAATAGTAAGAAAATTTTACGAAATAAAAGAAAGCGGCGCCACTCACAGAAATTAGCGCACGAAATAAGTTTGGTGACGTAACACAAACAACCCCATGCTTTCCCGCCCTTATATACTTTCGCTAGATGGTCAGGCCACGCACATCCCCATTGCGCATCCTCGTGAATGTTCCGGCTTTTAATGAGACATTGGAAACCCTAAGCTAGCCCCTTAAAAATACAAAAATCGAATGCGTTTGAAATTCGGAAAAATAGAAGTTATTCCGAAAATGGCAAATCCGGTAAAAAATATCGGAGAAAATAGAGGAAATAGAATAGTTCGAGAAATAATAATTGATGAGGAAAATGCACACGCAACGATGACTCACGGAAACGAAAATATTGATAGTCAATCGGTCAAAATCGAAAGTAGAAGCGAAGAATTAGCAAAAAATTTAAATTTACAATCGGTACCGGTTAGGAGAGGATTGGGATGGGGGCGGTATAGTCAAGTCAAGCGCCAGGTGCAATCCCAAGAATGATAATACAAATTCAAACACTGACAGAAAGTACCCCAAACTCAAACAGACAAAAACCGTACCCCACATGGACATGAAATTGGGATACTATTTCCCAATAACGAGAATACGATAGAAAATTGGAGAATAGATACTGAAAATAGTAGCACTTTAGAAAATTATGAATTAGAAACGAATAGAATAGATAGAGAAATTGAAAACAGGAGAAAAGAACTCGAAAGATTAAAAATGAGACGATGAGAGTCGAGTAGGCCAGAACGAGAAGAAACACTGAAGAGAATAAAAGCATTACAATGAAAAGAAGAAAAAGAAAAGAAAAAGGAATAACAATGAAGCGATGAAGGGGACGGATACTCCTTACCGAAAGCGATGCAAAGGCAATTAATTATGAGAAAATCAAATTTGCCTTAATTCCGTACAGACTTGCAACGTAAAATGGATAGAAGTAGACACCGACAGAGGAAGATAGGATATAATATTAAATAATCCGCACATAATGTTAGCAACTCTGTTTTCTTTTGGAATGATTAAGACTTTTCAAATAATGTCAAACAGGCCCAATAAATTAAAAAATAATACTGAAAATAGTCCGAGTTATTTCTTGAATAATTTAATTAGGTTCAAAAGAGGGTATAAAATTAACGAAGTAGACATTTTAGAAAATTTAGACGCAGTTTTTGCCACGTTAATGCCATAAATTAAAATTTTAGGGATGAGAATGGGAAACAGAAATAGCAACATATAAAATTAGAGCTCAACAATTTAGCATTTTAGATAAAGATGATAATAAAAATAATAAGAGTAAAAATGATAAAGGAAATGATTAAAGTCAAAATAACATTGGAAATGAGGGATTTATTATGAATAGAGATTCGCATTATTATTTATATAGAGATTTATATGGAATAGAGAATTATGATAAAAATCAAAAAAAATAGGCAACTTCAACCAGGATTTCCAAACGGAAATCCTAGATTTTTTCATTCAAGTTTTAAAAACAATAATAATAATTATCCAAATAATTCTGGATTTCAAAGAAATCCACGATTTAATAATAATTATAATAATCATAAAATAAAATAATAAAAAAAAATAAT
The DNA here is from genome assembly GCA_010014905.2 of Druon quercuslanigerum. Lineage (NCBI taxonomy): Eukaryota > Metazoa > Arthropoda > Insecta > Hymenoptera > Cynipidae > Druon > Druon quercuslanigerum. The sequence continues at coordinate 26,505 of JAAAKG020172571.1, forward strand.
AAACCTCGGCACATCGAGACATTAAATACATCAATATTGGATGAGATTATGGATTTCCAACGGCAAAGACTTGATGTTCTTTCTGCCAGACTGCCTCGATACTGGAGAAGTAGTGCACGAAGGCAACAAAATCGAAACTTTCAGAAAGATGAAAGAATGCTCTACCGTGAACTAACTGTAAAGAAAAATAACTAGCAAGACACCGAAGTTCCTCAATTGGAAGATATGACTATATACTTGTCGGGTGTTTGGGGAAAAATGAGCAGCTGACAAACATCACTGCTTTAGATGTTTCAGCGTTCTTAAAAAGGGCAAATAACAGGAAAGCTTCAGGCCCGGACATAATGCACAACTTCTGGTACAAGTACCTGACAAGTGTGTATCATGCGTTGCCAATGTGTTTTCAGAACATGATTGAACACCCCGATCTAATGCCAGGCTTTATGCTTCAGGGTACTACGTATATTATACATAAAAACCAGATGCTCAAAATCCATCTGAATTTCGACCGATAGCTTGTCTTCCAACAATTCATAAATGTCTTGCAGCTATCAATGCAGATAAGGTATATTCTTAGTCCGTGGCTATGATGTATAATCGGTTTCACCCGAGTAAAAGTTTTGAATAATAATATATATAATTATTAATTTTAGATGTTAATTTTGTTTGTGTACTGGTCTATATCAATATTATTAAAATATTGATAAATCTTAA
>JAAAKG020172582.1:0-27216 GCA_010014905.2 Druon quercuslanigerum
GTATTACTTGTTTCAAACATTTTTCTTCATTCGAACTTTTTTCCATTTAAGATTTCGAACTTGCCCCCACCCCCACCCCCAGCCCCATAAGGCGGTGTGGGGGAACCGATTTTAACATCAGTGTATGTACTCCTTAGAGTGACTAAATTTTTATCAATAAAATTTTTTTATAGAGTGCCTATTTTTCGAGATGTTTGAAAGTTTGAAGTTAGAAAAGTCACCCTGTATATTATTTTTAATTATATGTATATTATGTATCATTTTATACTTCTTGAAGTTTTTTAGAAAAAATTATAAAAATTTCTCGAGGATTTGTTAAATGATTTTATTTAAAAATATTCCTTTTAACAAAGAAAAATAGCGTTCAACAAAAAAACTAATTGTAAAATAATAGTTAATTTTCAAACACAGTGATAAATCTTTTAAATAAAATTGTAATTATTTAATTGGAATAGTTAAATTTTTTACAAGAAATATTTAAAGATCAAGTTCTATACAAAAATACGATTTTTTATATCAGAAGGGTATTTTTTAAACAGAAATTAAATAAAAAAATGTTTAGTAAAAAAATGTAAGTTCAATCAAAAAGGTGATTTTTTTAACTAAAATTAAGGAGTATGCAACTGTCATAACTTTCATGATCTTTTAACCAAATAATTTTATTTTTAAACTCAAAAGGAATAATTTTCATACAAGAAGATTAACTTTAAAACAAAGATAAATTTCTATAAAAAAATCAATTTCTTAACAAAATACGTGAATTTTCAACGAAATAGTCGAAGTCTCAATCAAAAAAGACTAGTGTGCATAAAAATTGGTTAACTTTGAACTAGAAAGATCAATTTTCAACTAAAAATGGAACAATTAAATTCTCAGTTAGAAAATTAATTCTAAACCGAAATTAAGAATTTTGAACTAAAATGATGAATCTTTAACTGATAGAGTGGAATTTTATGCCATGAAGATGAATTTTCTACAAAAAAGACGAATTTACCAAAAACCGAAAATAAATTTTAATATAAAGAGATGAATCTTCAAAAACAAAAAAATAATTTTCAACAAAAGAGTTTAACTTGTAACCAGTTACTTAAATTATTAACTAACAACAGATGAATTCGTAACGAACTATGTAAAAATTTATATTATAATTCAGAAATATTTCTTCTGTGATATAATTTAGAAATAATTTTGTGTATTTACAAAATCAAAACTAGTATTCTGTCCTCAAAAAATAAATTATTTTGCATCAATATTAATGAAATTTCTAACATAGCAGTAATCTTTTTAAATAAAAATTTATATCTTAAATTGAATAAAATGAAAACATTGGTTTCTTCATTACTTAAAAAATCACAGATTTTTCCTCTATGGAGAGGCAAATAGATTTGCTAACGGGAAGTAAAGTGCTCTATATTGAACATAAATACCAATAAAGTGGAAACACGCCAGATCGAATTCACAGCTAGTTTTCAAATACATTATAGCATCATGCAAACTTTGTTAATTAAATTTTTTATAGTGTGCTCAATGGCCTTAATTGTTAAAGCCACTATCTAATTTTATGTGATATGATGTAGAAAAATTTAAAACATTAAGCTTAATGTTATATTTATTTTTATCAGTAATTGACTACTGAGTCGTTTTATCATGAGTTTGACATAATATGGGAACAAAAAAATAAAACGCCTCAATAAAATATGACGAAATTTATAATAAAAATCTAATAAAAGCAGACAATGAATACTTCAAAATCACAATTTTAACACCGGACATCAAATTTTAAAAGGCTATGGGCTTTCCGGCGCGAGCAAATACGTGTTAAATTTGGGTATGTGGATAAAAGCGAATTGAGTTCAGACTGGGGGGAAAAACGGGTTAAAGTCCTAAACCGTTTTTCCCTGCGGAATAATTTCAGTTCACTGCTCCTCTGACACTTATTCATTCCGTTTCCACTCCCTTAATTTTTTTAACTCTTTTTTGCGTTGACATGAAAACTGAAACCTGATTTATTATCAGCCCGTCAATTACGTTTAACTTGCTTTAAAAATACAATTTCCATTTATCATTTGACAATAAAATAACATTTGCATATGTGAAATAAAAGTTTTAAGACTAATTTGAGTGAATTTTACATTGTCGGATTTCAGTTTTTCTCTATACTATTGAATACGCCTAATTAATGGTATATTGCATGTTCCTTTCCTTTTAAAAATAAAACTTATGAATAAATAAAAACTAAGTGATTTAAAACATTTATCTGATAAATAAATTTAAAAAACAATAATTATTAATATAGTTCGTATTTTATAATTTAGAAATGTTACTTGGTAATTTTATTATTGGGGAATTTTAGTATTCAGGGATAAAAACTTAGGAAATTCAAATGAGATTAAAACATTCAAATTCAAGAGATAAAATATTTGTAAATTTTATTGTTCGTGAATTTCATAATTTAGGAATTTTAATATTCGGGAATTTTAGGACATACTTATAAATGTTATTATATGGCAGTTTATTCAAATTACAAAATTTATTTTTAAAATCCCAGAGGATGGCCGGCTACTAAAAGATGGGATCACATGGACCCCTATCTAATGAAACGCTGCTGAATCTTCTCAGTATAAAAACATCAACCCAAGACGATTCTCTCAGTTCCACCCCCCCCCCCCTTCCCATTCCTTCCTCATTAACTGCAGTTTGGTGGGGCGGACGTTATAACTACAGTTTCCACCATATGAAGAATTGATGCTTAACTTGAAAATGATTTCGACTCGTAAAATAAACTAATTGCATAAAAGTGGTAGTTGGGCGTATAATCTAAACAATGAATAATACAAACAATAAAATAGCTTTGGAAAGGACTGAAACTTTAATTGACAAAAGGCATGCACACGGAAAATGTAAAGGTCAAGTTTCAGGCGACGAATGGAGACTGGGTGTATGGAATGCCAGGGGGGTGAATGGCCTCAAGTTAAAAGAAATACGAGAAACTATGCACATAAGGAAACTAGACATTTTATGTGTACCTGAAACAAAGAGAAAGGGATGCGATAGTAGGGACACAGAAACGGATTGCTGAAAGGCGGATTTGAAATTAGGTCAGGAGTAGATAGTGAAACACATCGTAGGTAAGTAGTAGGTCTCATTTTGAATGAAAGAGCGAAGCAGCATCTCAGAGATCATGGTTTCGTATCTCCTAGATTGCTGTGGGGTAGAATGAAAGAAGGAAGCAGAAGATTATTTATCATAGCATGTTAAGCGCTAGTTGATAGTGATCCCAGAGAAGTACAAGACGCCTTCTGGGACACTTTAAATGATACGATGAATTTTTGCGATCATGGTGAAAGAATTATTCTGCTAGGAGATCTGAATGGATGGGTTGGCATCCAAAATCAGAATACAGAAAGAGTACAAGGTAATTTTGGGGATTCAAGAACAAACTATAACGGAGATAAATGTACACCTGGTCTAAAGGAAATAGCCACAGTATAATTGACTTTGTTGTTGCGGATGAAAGACTAAGAGAGCTAGTCAAAGATAGAAGGGTCATGAGAGGTTCTGAATGCAATACCGATCATTACCTTCTGATCTCCAACATTAACTTAGGTCGGAGATGGAGAAAAAAGAGAACCAAGAAAGCAAAGCAAACGCGAATCAAAATTGAGAACCTGCAGAAACCGGATGTGCGAATAGTTTTCCAAAATAAGATAATCGAGAGCATATCTAAGGAAACTTGGAAAGCGCTTATACGGAATAAAGGTTTAAAAGGCGCATGGACTATGTTGCGGGATATGATTGTTAGATGTCCGATAGAAGTGTGTTGTACCACGGTTGCAGGAAGAATATCTGGTGATGCATGGTGAAATGATGAAGCTGCGGCTGCCCGAAAAACAAAGAAAGTAGCTTAAAGAGGAACGTTGAACATGACAGGTCTTAGCGATGAGGAAATAAATAGATGCATAAATGATTACAGACGCAAAAAGAGGATACTGAAGCGACCAATTAGAGGAAGCAAAGATAAAATTAGAGCAGAAAAAGAAAAGAAAATACAAAACGACTTTGAAGGATGCAAGAAACTACTTTATAAAGCAATGAAGGGAATTAAAAGTACAGAATTTGTCAACGTGAGAAATGGCAAGGGAGAAGTGCAATATGAGGAAGGCGGGGTTAGTGACGCTTTCAGAAACCATTTTAGGGTACAATCCGGAATTGAAACCATAGGACACCACAACGGCGATGTACAACACAATGCGTTAGAAAACTCTATAGAGAAAGTCTGTGACACTGAGGTTAGGGATATAATCAAGAACTTGAAAAACGGTAAGGCTTCCCGGGTAGACAGTAATAACGCTGAAATGCTTAAAGACGATGGCGAGTACATAACACATAGACTATGCGAACTAACAAATCTATGCATCGAAGTTGGAGAAGTCCCTGGTGATTGGAAAAAGCGATTATCTTGCCAATATACAAAAGAAAGGAAGATAAAAGCGACTGCAATAATGACAGAGGGGTCAGCTTATTAAGTACCGTAAGTTAAATATACTCAAAGATACTTATTCGTAGGGTAATGAAAATCACAGAAGAAAAGATTTGCGAAGTCCAAAGTGGGTTTATGCCAGGAAGGTCATGTACAGATCAAACATTCAGGTTAAGGCAAATCACAGAAGAAAGTTTGAGACTGGGTAAAAAAGTTTTCTGTACATATGTTGACCTAGAAAAAGCTTTCGACAAGGTAGATAGAAGCAAACTTTGGGAAGTCCTGAAAGAGTATGGTGTAAATGGATGGCTCCTAGAAGCTATAAGAGCAATCTATATGGGTGGCAAAGCGAGTGTAAGGGTAAATGGGAAATTGACTGACTGGTTCGATATTATACAAGGCGTTCGACAAGGATGCGTCATGTCCTCATGGCTATTTATATTATTTATCGACAATTGTGTAAGAATAGCTCTTTTCGACGAAGAAGGTGTGGATCTCGAAACAGTAAGGGTACGTGGGTTAGCGTTTGCAGATGATAAGGTTTTCATGGCAGAATCTGTCGAAGATTTTCAAAGAATGTTGAATAAATTGAATGCATGCATGAAGAGCATGAGTCTAAAAATTAACGTAAATAACAGAAAAACTATGGTGTTTGAAGGAAAGAGTGAGAAAAGAATATGCAACATTATATTGAATGATGAGAGAATTAAAAAAGTTGATAAATTCGTATACATTGGTAGCTTATTTACTAGGGACGGAAAGATAGATGAGGAGTTAGATAGACGCATAAAAGAAGGTAAGAAGGTTATTGGTAGAGTAGGCCCCCTTGTAAGAAGTAAAAATATATCAAATAAGGCTAAAATAGAAATACATAATTCCATATTTGTACCGACTGTACTATTCGCGAACGAGACATGGAAATATCAAGAAAAAGATAAGAGTAAAATTACCGCGATTGATATGAGATTCTTGGGCATAATATGCGGGAAAACTCTGATGGACAAAGCAAGTAACGAGATAATCCTTAAAGAATGTGGTGCGGAAGAAACGCTAGTTGACTCGTGGGAAAGAAATCGGTTAAGATGGTTCGAGCATGTTGAGAGAATGAAGGATGGACGACTAATGAAACAAGTATATTAGGGTAAAGTAAATGGCATTGTGCCCAGAGGAAGACCGCGGAAAGAATGGTTAGAATGTGTGAATTAGACCCTAGTTGGAAGGGACATAAGAAGCCATAGAAACGCCATAGAAATGCCAGGACAGCAAAGTATGGCGGAAAATAGTTAATAAGTGGAGTGTCAGCAGAGTGAATGACGCCTAAAAGAAAATATCTTTGATACTAATGGACCCAAGTGAGGAACCTCACATAACGACTTAGTGAGGATCTTCACTTGGGGGAATTGCTAGAGAGATTGAACAGCAACCTGGGTCAGAGCAGTGTTGCGGAATGAACGTGTTAATTAAATAAATAACACGAGAATTCTAGATCAATCTAAAAATTTCATAACCCCTTCCTCACAATACTCCCCTTCCCACCGAGTGAGTTACGTCTACCCTGAAAGGGAATCAAATTAATGGTGTAATAATAATAATAATAATAATAATAATAATAAGTATAAAAAATAATAGGCTGAAACCACATTAAATTCGAGTGTCTTGTTTTTGCTGCAATGGTATTCATTCATACGTATTTTACATGAATCTGCATTATTAATATAATGCATTTATCTTACGCGCACCGTAAATCACTTAAACTTATTTTTTCATCAATACTTCATGTTTTATTTAAATTTTTCATATATCCTTATGAATTTGTCAGCAAAAAGCAAGAATTTAATAATAGTATTAGCAGATTTAGTTATGCAATATTTAGAATCAAATGTCATACAAAATCTTGATTTCCCTTTGCACATATATTATAGAGATTTTGCGAAACGTTTATTATTTTATCAAAAGAGAAAGTACTTTATGTTGTAAAACAATTTAATTCTTATCATCCTAGACTTAAATTTACACATGAGATTGAATGTAATAATGCCATTCCTTTTATAAATGTTAAAGTCATAAAAATTGATTTAGGTATTATCATTACAAATTGGTATCGTAAGGATACTTATGCTGATAGGTATTTAAATTTTTTTCTCTGACCATCCAATACAACATAAAATTTCCAGAGTTAAAAATCTTATTGATACAGCTCTTAAATTATCACATGAATCATTTCCATGTCAAACATTGAATTTATTTTAAAAAACTCTATATTTAAATAATTATACAATGGATTAAAACAATTAACGATTTTCTTCATTAACAAAAAAATTAAAATACAGTTGGCAATTTTTTTGTTAATCCTTTACTCTCTATACTTTTCATTGGAAGTTATCTTTTGAAATTAAAAGAATTCTTAATGATTTTTATATCGGGAAAATTTCTCGAATTGGGCTAAAACTGGAAAACTTGATAAAATTAGGCAAATATTTGTTAGCCAATTTCCAACTTTCTGATTTTGTATAATACAAAATTCAATATTTGAATTGTAAAAAGTATGATGTTAGTCACACTGGTAGAACACTCTCAACGAGAATAAAGGAACATCATTACACTTGTAGTCAAAATCAAAAAAACCATAATCACAGCTAAACACCAGGTCGAAACTGAACATCTAATTGATTAGAAAAATGTTTTTTATTTAAAAAATGATAATAAATGTTTTAATATAATTTCATATTATTATAATTATAATCTAATATGTAACATAATCTTGGATTCTTTAATTAAAAAAGAAACAATTAAAATTTGATTTTTTAAATCAATCAAAGAAAAATAATAAGAAAATAGGAAATAAAATTTGAAATTAACTAATTTACCTAAATTTTTATAATCAGATTCAACTTTTGATTAAACTAAATTTCTATTTGTCTTTAAATTTGCAACTATTGATATCTTATAAATGCCAACTGTCAATCTTCTAAATTTCCAAATTTATGAATTTGTTATAATTTTTAATTAAATTAAAATATTATTGCAATTTTTAATTCATAGTTAATAATTAATCAATAGTCGATGTAAATATTTTTTTTAAGTTTACGAATCATTTGTAATTCTTTCGATTCTTTTTGTTTAATTTTAGTTACAGCATTTTTTTTTAAATCTTAGAACCCTTATTATACCAAACTGATGATACGGCAATGCTAGGCTGTTTTCATCCTACCAAAATATATATTTTAAATTTACTACTCTTTTTAAATCTTTTTAATAATCTAATGGAGTTCACAAAAATAAACAATGAAATTTATTCAAATCGTTAACCTGAAATGAAGATAACACAAAGGTAAATATAATTCTTCTTTTAATTCTTAACCTCACTTTTCATTGAAAACATTTTTTTACCGAATTTTAATTTAACAAATATTCATTACATCAATTTATTATAATTTTTTCATAGAATAATTGAGAAACGGAGTGTTTAGGATTCCTAAAATAATTGATATGACATGATAAGGAATTTTTATTTATACGACTCCATCCTCCTGAAGAAAACGTATGGTTGTCGAAATGTCTAAGAATGTGAATAATGCAGCCCATTATCAATTTTTTGAATGGCTGTAGAAAATATTTTTAATGAGAGTTGACGATAGCCGTGCGGCGTCGCGCACAGTGGGAGGAAATGCACTTTTTTCGTTCAAAAATGTCCAGAGCCTTCAATTTTGGTCCGATGTTTAATTTTTTTTTTAAATTCAAGATCATTAAATTCTGAAGAGCTTGATGCTCTGAACTTTTGTTCCTTCTACTTGTTTATTAATAATTTTAAGTATGCAAAAACTTAAATTTTTTACATAACAATTTTTACGCTGTAATAACTGATTAGGTAAACTTAATATTGTCTTAAATGAATGTTTAGGGTTTCATATAATACAAATAATTTGCTCATTAGTCTATTTATTTGTTATAAACGAATTTTATGAACAAATTAGCAAATGGTCTTATTATCGGTAAAAAAATTTCTGTTCACTAAAAGTGCTTCATATTAATGTACAAATGATATATAATTACAAAAATAATCAAAAAGTATATAATAATTATTATTACAAACAATTCTTATGGAAAAATATTAAAATTTCAGATATTTTCAAGTTATAGTTTCCTTCAATCGCCAGAAGGACTTCAGATATTTCTTAAAATAATAAATATTTAATAAAATTTGATAAAATATAAAAATGGAAACTTTAATAAACAAATTAGATAAACAAGTTCAAAATTTTGACCTTTTTGTTTTTGTACAGAAAAATGTTTTAAGCTATTAGATGAATGACTGCTAGTCAGAAAAATATAACAAAAATTAACAATAACAATTTTTATAAATAATTCTTGTGATAAAATATTCAAATTTAAGGTTTTATCAAATTTTAATTTTCTTTAATCACTAGAATGGCTACTGATATTCCTGAAAAATGTATCTTATAATATTTAGTAAAATATAACAACTTAAATCTTTATAAACAATTCAGATAAACAAATTCCAAATTTGGGCAGTTTTACTTAGAAAAAGTCGAAAAACAAGTACTTTTTTATAAATTTCAGAATTTTGAAATATTTCGGATCCGTGTATCAGTTACGAAAGAAGAAATATTATTTATATTATTAATGTAAGTTGTTATATTTTACTAAATATTATAAAATACATTTTTCAGGAATATCAGTAGCCATTCTAGCGATTAAAAAAAAATTAAAATTTGATCAAACCTTAAATTTGAATATTTTATTACGAGAATTATTTATAACAATTGTTATTGTTACCTTTTTTAATAATTTTGTGACTACCAGTCATTCATCCAATAGCCTAAAACATTTCCAGTCCAAAAACAAAAAAATTTTCTATGCGAAAGGGCCAAAATTTGGAATTTGTTTATCTAATTTGTTTATAAAAATTTAAATTCTTATATTTTATCAAATATTATTTGATATTTATTATTTTAAGAAATATTTAATATTTTGCTATAAGAATTGTTTATAACAATGGTTATTATAAACTTTTAAATTATCTTCGTAATTATATATTATTCCTACATTAATATAAAGCACTTTTAGTTAACAGAATTTTTTTATACTGATAATAAGACTATTTGCTAATTTGTTCATAAAATTTGTTCATAACAAATAAATCGACTTATGAGCAAATTACTGTATTCTATGAGTCCCTAAACATTGATTTAAGTCAATATAAAGTTTACCTAATCAGTTCCTAAACCGAAAAAATTTTTATTTAAAAAATATTGGACATATTGGAATTATATGTAAGAATCTTTTTTTTACTTTTCCCCCTGATTTTTATTCATAATGTAATTTTTTGGCCCCACATTTTGCTAAGTTAGTGGTTATCTCTGCCAACATATGGTGCCACTGGTGCAGGAATCTGCATTACTGATGATCGGTAACTTGGCCTGGAACAGAACCTTGCTCGGTCGATAAGTGAGGCAGTACCCCTTTGCTATACTACTACTTGAATTGAAAGTAAATTATGATTTTCTTTGTTCCACTTTAAATTAATTTTGCTTCTAATTTTACTTAGTAATAATAATAGTGATCTTGAATAAAAAGAAGCAGAAAACAAAGAAAATACAAAGCTAATAAAAAAGTAAAATTCATCAGAAAGATAAGCAAAAATCATAATTTCAACAATTTTCTTATTTCAAATATAAAAGATATGACTGATTTAGATTCGGATGTTAGAAATTTATTAGTTTAAGTTTTAAAAAGTTAGCTTTGAATGTTATTAATGGTTTTATTAAATTGTGGTCAGTCTTAAATTTATAAATTTAACATTTAAATATTCTAAATTGTTTTATTTTAATTTGAAATGTACCAAATTGTCTTGTTTCTTAAGTTCTTCAAAATTTTCTAATATTTTAAAATAAATTGAGAAAAAAATACGATTTCGGATTAATTGTTCAATTTTACATAGTGGAATTATATGTAAGAATCTTTTTTTGACTTTTCCCTTTTATTTTTAATTCGTAATGTAATATTGTAGTGCCACATTTTGCTAAATTACTAGTTATCTCTGCCAACAGATGGCGCCACTGTTGCAGGAATCTGCATTACCGATAATCGGTAACTTGGCCCGGAACAGAACCTTGCTCGGTCGATAAGTGAGGCAGTACCCCCTTTGCTAGACTACTACTTTAAATGAAAGTAAGTTATGATTTTTTCTGTTTCACTTTAAATTAATTTTGCTTATAATTTTACTTAGTTACAATAATAGTGATCTTGAATAAAAAGAAGCAGAAAACAAAAAAAAATAGTGGTCAGTTTTAAATTTATTAATTTAATATTTAAATATTCCTAATTGTTTTATTTTAATTTGAAATGTACAATTATATGTAAGAATCTTTTTTTTACTTTTCCCCTTTACTTTTAATTCGTAATGTTATATTTTTAAATTATCCGAATTTTAGTTTAAGAGTTGAAAAATGAATCTTTTTAAATTTAAAAATATTTTATTCAAAAATTTTTAAAATGAAAAATAATTATAAATAAAGTTTTAAACATTAAAAAAAGGTTTTGTTTAAAACGAAAATAAAAAAACAAAAAAAAATTCTTTCATAAATTTTAAATTGAAATCAAATTTTTTTATTTGTAATTAAAATTTAGGTTTAAATATTTTTGCTTCATTTTAATGTTAAATTACATTTTTTTAATATGATAATAATTTAAAATCCAAAAATCTTAAAAGCTTTGCTTACGAACTATTTAATTTATTTTTCAGTTTGGTTTTGTTACATTTTAATAGCTTTGAATTTGTTTACATTTAAGTCTGAAATTTTTTTATTTTCAGAGCTTCTGATTCTAAATATTTTTATTTAAAACACTTTAAACTTAAAATTAATAATTTTTTTAGCGCTTTAATTTAGAAATTATATAAATTTGATCCCTAGTTATTCTATTTTTCTATTTTTTCGTTCCAAATGCGCGCAATTGAAAATTATGAATTATTATTAATTGTTTAAAAAATTATTAAATCCTGATGTTCGAAAACAAAACAAATTTCGATTAGAAACATTTTCAGGTGCTTTCCTTCATCATCACCAATCATGGCTTTTTTTCGGTCAGTAATCCAAATTTTAAGTGTAAATACAATAAAGGTGACATTTCTACTATTTTCTTTCATAAATATTTATTTAGAACAGTTTTAAAAATTATCAAACTTTTTAAAATTACTTTAAGAATCCCGGACGATCTGTCGATCTTTTGGATAAATGTCCAAAATGGGGTTCAGAAATCTGTAAAATTAATAGAAGATGCCTCTGGACACAGAAAAAATCAGAGTCAAAACTAAAATGTTCTAATTGCAAGAAACCAGCAGATAATCCAGTAATCTCAAAGGGAGAACCGTCAAAGTGTTTAGAAGGTTAGATCAAATTTTTACTAAACAGATCGTAACTTTTTCGTTTTCAAATTTTCCATACAAAATCAGGCAGTGTGAGTATCTTCGATCAAATTTTTAAAAATTAAATCTCGTCTACTTGAAAATTTGAACGAATTATAAAAAATAACTTAATTTCTTTCAAATCTTTTAGATCTTAAGTAGTATAGCAAATTATTTGCTGCAGATAATGCAGATTCCTGCACCAGTGGTGCCATCAATGAGCGGCGATAGCAACCAAAGAATATACCGATATACCTATTTTACCGACTGAAATGCGGGGCCAGTTATTGGTGTAAATACCATTGACGTTTATGTTCTATAAGAAGTTTAAAGTAGATCCATTTATTAGCAGAGATATTAACTAACCAATTTATCGACATTCCTATTTTTTCTGAGCAAAATGTGGCGCCAAATTTCGGTAAATTAGTGGTTATTTCTGCAAAACATATGGTGCCTGTGGTGCAGGAATCTGCATTGTCGATGATCGGTAACTTAGCCTGGAACAGAACCTTGCTCTGTTGATAAGTAAGGCAGTAATCCCTTGGCTATACTACTATATAGTGACCTTGAATAACAAGAAGCAGAAAACAAAGAAAAGGCAAAACTAATAAAAAAGTAAAATTTATCAGAAAGATAAGCAAAAATCATAATTTCATCCATTTTCTTATTTCAAATCTAAAAGATATGATATTTCTACAAGGAGGAATAGTTTATTACGGACAAAAATTGCAGGATAGTTTAGATTACTATAAATTATAATAGGCATCAAGAAAAAAATCAAAGGTGGTCTTTTTGAGCAAATTCACTTTTCAGATTTTTCTAAAAATGTACGCCATTTTAGTAATTGTTAAAATTATCAAAAATTTAAAAATTTGTAAAATTTCTTTAAGGAGTTTCAAATTGTCTAAATTGTACTAAAAGCTGCTTTAAAGAAAATTAATGTATGTTTATTTGATCACAACATACGACGTTGTGGTAAAAAATTAATATGATAAAAAACAACAAATAAAAATGTTAAGTGAAAAAGAAAAATATGCGTCTTATGAATTTAACTCCTTTTGATTTCAGATTAAAATTTTTTTAGTTGAAATAAATACTATTCCATCTTTCGTTTAGAATTAATTTTTTTTGGTAGAAAATTCAAGCACTGGGTTAAAAGTTGAACTACTTTGTACAAAATTATTTTTTTATGTAAAACTTCATTTTATTTAAAAAATCATATGTAAGGTTTAAAAATTTAACTCTTTTCTGGACATTTCGTTTTTTTTTTTTTTTTTGTTACAAATTAATTTTTTCTCGAAAAATAACTATTCCATTTTTGATGGAAAATTTATCTTCTCTGGCTAAAAATTAAACTATTTGGTTGAAAATAACTTAATTTTTTGACGTCCGACCGCCCATTGTATTTTCTTGAGGAAAAGTAGAGAAGTGAGTGGTTCGAAAGTTATAGAAAAAAGGGGATTGGAATAATCGAAAGTAAGAGGAACTAAGGGGAATTTAAGGAGAAAAAGTAGGGGAAGAAAGAGAAATTAGGGAAAGTGAGAGGGAATATAGGTTAGCACAGAAAGTGAGGAAAAATTAAGGGTGGGGCAATAGGGGAAATAAGAAGGGGAAGTGAGTGGTAGGGTAGCAGGAGAAATGAGTTTTAGGGTAGTAGGCAAAGTGATTTAAAAAAATAGGGGAGGAGAAATATCGGAAGTGAGGGAAAATAATACGAGGATGCAGGGGAAATGAGAGGAAAGAACGGGAGGGGAAGAAGGGAAGTGAGGAAGGACAGCAGCGGAAGTACGTGATAAGGGAGTTATAGAAAAAGAGGGGAGAGGAAGTATCAGAGAAGGGTGTAGGGGAAAAGGGGAAATAAGGTAAGAAAATTAAAGGAAGTGAGAAGAAGTAGAGGAGAACGAGGTGCAGTGAGGGGGGAATTAAGTTAGTGAAAGAAAATGAAGGATGAGTAAGTAAAAAAAAGGAAGGGCAAGTAAAGAAAGTGAGATGTAAGGTGGTAGGGACATTGAGTGTTGGGGAAATATGTGAATTAAGTGAAAAAGAAGGAAAAGGAAGTATTGGTAGTAAAGAAAAATAAGATGAGGAGGTGGTGAAATGAGCGGAAATAAAGGGAAGAGTAAACGAAAGGAAATAAGAAAGTAAAATTAGATAGGCAGTAGGGAGAATGCGGAGGAACAGTAGTGGAAGTAAGTAGTAGGAAAGTGATGGAAAGAGGGAAGGAAAAGTATCGTAAGTGTGAGGACATAAGAGGAGGATGTTGAGGAAATAGTAAGGAATAAAGGGAGCGGGAGTAGGGAAAATAAGGGAAGATAAGCTTTGAAAATAGGAGCAATGAGAAAAAGTAGGGAAAGTGAGGAGGAATGACGAAGCAGTAGAGGAACTAAGGGAAAATTAGCGATGGAGAAGTGGAAAAAATTATGAGGGGAGGAAAGAAAAGTAAGTGGTTGGAAGTTGATAAAAAAGAGGGGAGGGGTGTATCAGAAGTTGGAGAAATAAGAGAAGAAGTTACAGGAAATTAGGGGAATAATGGAGGTAGGGTAAGTGAGAGAAAGTGAGGAGAGGGGAAAGTAGAGGAGGAAGAAAAGGTTCAAGCGGGAAGCAGTGTTTTAGGGTGGAGTGAGGAGAGGGAAAGTATGTAAGGGGAGGTTTGAACCACTTAATTATCAATCTTTTATAAATTAAAGGTAAGAACGATATAAAAAAAAGAAATTGCGAAGAGGTAATCGAACCCTGCCAAAAAAAGGAGTCTTTCTGGTCTTATTTATTTGGTGGAATATTCGGAGTAGATAAAAAGGCTGCTTCTAATCCAGTTCCTGATCCTAGCACTTGCAGATTATCTCACAAATTGAAAGAAAAATGCAGGTTGGTTTTATTTTTGTCAGCCGTAAGATTTTTGATAAGCTATTATCCGGGAGTATATTAGAGCTACTGTGAAGTTAGCTGACAAACTCCGAGTGAGATCCGAGCTAACAGCTCGGATCTCATATGCGGAGAATTCCTGTTAGACCAGCGGCAGCGGTAAGCATGCGCGCGCACACCCAAAACGCGCGCCGAATTGTGACCCCCTCCTTTCCGGGCTGACGGTTCTCCACAATTTGAGATCCGAGCTGCGCTCGTCAAATGACTTCACAGTGGCTCTAAGCCGCTCCCTAGCTATAATACAAGGTGACCGTGGGTCAGGCTAGACCTGGAAATTAGGGAAAAGTTACAAATTTTGAAAGAAAATTGCAAAATCAAATAATTTCTATAATGGGAACTTTAAATAACTCTCGAGGATAATAAATTTAAAATTTTTAAATTGACATTTTTTCATTTTAATTTAAATTTTTTTTAAATTTTTTTGTAAAAGATTTGAAGGCCAGTAATTTGTTTGCCTGCTATTTCGTTGTAAATTTAACAATTTTGTTAACATCATCCTTTTTGGGGGGGAATTTCAATGCTTTTTCTTCATTTCTCTTTTGTGTTGAAAATTCGAATAACATTTTTTTTCAATTAATCTACAAAATTTTTTGGTTCTAATTCATCTATTTTTTGGAAATTTTACCTTTATGATTTAAAAATTGATTTCTTTTATTAGAAATTTCATTTATTATGGTTAATTAAAAAATCGGAATTGTTTTAAATATTTTCTATTACAATTAATTCTTTAAAAATTAATTTTTCTTGTTAAATATGGAAATACTTGGTTGAAGGTTTGGTTGAAAAGGTTAGTTTTGTTAAAAACTAATTTTTTTCAAAATGATGTTAAAATTCTCATTTTCTCATCGGTTAAAAAATTTATTAAAATTAAAAAAAATTATTTCTTTATAATTTAACTTTCAAAATAAAAATGTATCTTTTTCTTTTTTTTAAATTTACCTTTTTTATTTAAAAGAACGTCTTTTTAATAGAAAAATATCCTTTTTTATGCAATTATCCATTAAAAATTTTTACTTTTTTTAGAAAATTTGTCTTTTTGGCTAAAAAATGTTTTTTTTTTTTGCTTAAAAGTTGAACTAATTAGTTCAAAATTAATTTTTTGGCTGCAGATGCATAATTTTATTTCATTCAACTCTTGGGTTGAAAATTATACTATTTTGATAAAAATTCGCGTTTTTTTGTTGAAAATTAATTTTTTTGCTAAAAGCCTAATACTTTTAGTTTTGTTTAAAAGTTTACCTTTCTTAGTTGAAAATTCATTTTTTTAGTTCAGAATTCATCTTTGTTAGTAAAAATTTAATTATTTAGTAACGATTGAACAAATTTATTGAAAATATAATTATCATGTTGAATATTTTACTTGTTGGTTGAAAATTTAACTATTTTATTAAAAAATCGTTTTTTACTTCGTTAAACTATCAACTATTATACTTTTCGTTGAGAAATTTTTTTTTTTCAATTTCACTATTTTGTGGAAAATTTTAATTATTTTTAAAAATTGAAATATTTTGTTGTAAAGTAATATTTTTTGGTCAAAAATAAAACTTTATTGTCGAACATTCGTATTTTTTCCAGAAAACTCTTTTTTTTTTAAATTATCATTAAATTTATTTTTTTTAATTCAACTGCCTTTCAAAAAAAATTCAATTATTTGGTTGGCAATGCAACGGTTTTTAATTGAAGTTTTAATTTTAAACTGTTTTATTCCATTTATAGAAGATTCTTTGTTAAAAATTTTGCAAGGTTAAACTGTTGATCATTGCATATTAATTGTCAGGGAAAAATAAGGAAATTTTAAAACCTAATTTTGCGATCACTCTATATAACAGGCCTGTCCAGACAGGAGAAGTGTACTCAAAGTCCAGATGGTGCATTCCCACCACCTCTCTGCCCATTCGAGAGTGTCCGGTTGGTTGCTACTCTTGTAGAGTGGAGTGGGAGGTGGAGGGTAGAGGTGGAAAATTCACATCTGGAATTTCACCTCGCTGGACAGGCCTGCTCTGTAAAACTGGAATAATATTATTTAGAATTTTGATATTTTAGAAAAGAGGATCCGCGATTATGTGATCCTCGTTATTCAGTCACGCCTGGAGATGTTCTGTTATTTACTGAATTTCCCAAATCATCATCAGCTACATCATCATCTCTAGAACCTCAACCGATACCGCCTCCTCCTTACAAAATTCCATCAGCAGTCACCTGTAAAAGAATAGCTGATGCAATTGCCGGACATAATTGTGTACATTTTTCTCTACATAAAAGTGACGATTGCAAAGGAGATAAGTGAGTATTACAAAACTTTATTTAATGTTTAAAAATAAAAATTTCTAATAACTTTAAAGAATGGTGTCATTTTGATAAACTGGTATATTCTTGTTGAAGAAAAGAAAAAAAATCTGTCTTAGCCTGGATTTGAACCCCGAACGCCACGATACATGAATGGAGCGTTTACCAAATACGTATACGAACAATTTGTAACACATTAGAATATAAATTAAAAAGTGATGATATTTTGTTGACAAAGGTATTAAATAATGTTTTACAATTAAATATTAATTAATTTTAATTACTGGTCTACTATTTCTCGAGAAACGATTGGTTAACGATACACTCATGTATAGTAGTGATCCAGGTTCAAATCCGAGCTGAGGTAGATTTTCTACATTTGAAAAATTATCTTTATAAAAAAATTAAAAATATATTAAGTAATTTTAGAAGTTTTTAGGCAATTAAAAATATTCAGAAACTTTAAAATATGTTTGAAAGTTTATAAAATATTTTTAAAAAATTTAAAAACTTCTAAAAATGCTAAATATTTAAGATATCAACTTGAAAATTCAGGAAATTAAATAAAAAGTTTTAGAAATGTTTGCACCGATAGAAACACCCATAATCAGTCAAATTAAATAAATATTTTAAACAATTAAAATTTTTCTAAAATTTAAGAGTATTATTAGAAAACAAAATATGACTTAAAAATAGTTCAATCTTTGGAAAAATTAAAAAAAAGAATTAAACATAATAAAATTATTTATACATTAATTTTTTTTAAATATTTACGATTATTTTTAGAAATCAAATTAATACTTGAAAACACGAATAACTGTCGAAAATTTGGTGAGATAAAACATTTTTCATATTTTTTAAGGTAAACTATGTACTTTAAAAAAAGGAATTATTTAAATAATTGAAAAATTATTTAAACAAATTAATTGATTATTATCATTTATCAAAGAAAATATGTTCATTTCGCGACATACCTGAAAAAGCAATATTCTAAACAAATAAAAATTTTTTAAACAATTAAACATTATTTTTAAAATTACTGGGTTTTCTTAAATTACCGAATAATTACACGAAAAATCAAAAATTGGTAGATAATAAACTATTTGATTAAAGATTAAATTTTTGTTTAAAAATTAATATTTTCGGGTTAAATACTCAAATATTTTTTAGAATTATTGATTTTTTTTTTGAAGATTTATACCTTTTGGCAAAAATTTAAACTTTTTGAAAAAATGCACCTGTTTGCTTGAAATTTTTTTTTTATCAAATATTGTCCTGTATGCCAGAAAGTTTATTTTATTGATAGGAAATTCATTTTTTTTGTCAAAAATGCAACGGTTTTGGTAGAAAATTAGACTGTTCAATTGAAAAATTTAATTATTTGGTTCAAAATTAAACTATTCCTTTGAAAATTTAAATATTTCCGAAAAATTTACTTTTTTTACATTCATATATTTTAGGTTTCACTTTTCTGATTCAAAATTTAACTAATTTGTTAAAAAAAATTGTTTTTCCCTTTGTTCAAAATTCATTTTTTTGTCTCAAAATTTAACTTTTCTATTTTTGATTGAAATTTTTTTTTAACTTAAAACTTCAACTATATGGTTTAAAATTAACATTCTTGTTAGAAAATTAATATTTTCGGGTATAATATTCAACTATTTTGTAGAAAATTCGTTCCTTTGGATTAAAAATACATTTTTTATAGTAGAAAAATCGCCATTCTTGATTGTAAGATTAACTTTTTTGTTAAAAATTCAATTTTTTTGTTTGGAACATTCATTTTTTAGTCCAAAAGGAAATAGTTTTGGTAGAAAATTAGACTGTTTAATTGGAAAATTTACTTATTTGGTTCAAAATTAAACTATTCGTTTGAAAATTTAAATATTTCCAAAAAATTTACTTTTTCGGTTGCAAATATAAATATTTCAGCTTCTCGTTTGATAGTTGAACTACTTTGTTAATTTTTTTAAGTTTCTTCTCTTTTGTTCAAAACTGATTGTTTAAACTGAAAAATTAAATAGTCCATTTTTATTGAATTTTTGCAATTTAAAACTAGAACTACTTGGTTCTAAATTTACATTCCTTTATTAAAAATTAACTTTTTTGTTAAATATTCGTCTTTTTGGATATTAGAATCCACGGATTGGTAAAAAATTCATATTTTTTTTATTGAAAATCCGTCTTTTATGGTAGAAAAAAGATCTTTTTTGGTAAAAATTTCATCTTTTTGGAAAAATTCAACTGTTTGTTTAAAAAATTCTGTTGATAATTTTAAAAAGTAATTATTTCCTAGAAAATTAACTTTTTTGTTGTAAATTTGAATATTTTGTTAAAAATTTATATTTTTGGGTTGAAAATTCGACTTCCTGATTAACTTCCTTTTATTGAAATTCATATATTTTTAAATTTCACATTACTGATTCAAAATTGAACTACTTTGTTAAAAAATTGTTTTTTTTTCTTCGTTAAAAATTAATTTTTACATTGTTTTGTAGAAAATTTATTTTTTTTTTGATTGAAAATATATTTTTCATAGTAGAAAAATCATCTTTCTTGGTTGTAAAATTAACTTTTTTGTTAAAAATTTAATTTTTTGCATAGAAAATTCGTCTTGTGGGTTTAAAAATCTCGTTTAGCAATTATTTAATCCTTTTAGAAAAAATGCAGTTGTTTGGATACAAATTTTATTATTTATTTGAAGACTCAAGTATTTTCTAAAAAATTAACTTTTTTTACAAATTAAAATATTTGGTTAAAAATGCACTTTTTGGGTTGAAAATTTTAATACTGGGTAGAACTACTGTGTAAAGAATTAATTTCTTTTTTAAAATTTTCTTCTTTATTTGATAATTTAACTATTTCCTCTAAAATAAAATTTTTGTTGCTAAATAAAATATAGTGTCAAAAATTCATATTTTTTGGTGGAAAATTTCACTGCTTTGTTAAAAATTCTTCTTTTATTTAGAAAATTAATTTTCTTCGCTAAAAATTCAACTAATAAATTTAAAAAAAAAATTAAGAGAATTCTCCTTTTTAGTACAAAATTAATCACTTTTAGTTGAAAATTCATCTTTTTGATTGATTTTCAAATTTAACTTTTCTATTTTTGATTGGGTTCTTTTTTAACTTAAAACTTCAACTTTCTTAAAAATTCTTCTTAAAAAAATACATTACAAAAAATTTTATCTTAAAAATTAATATTCTCGGATAAAATATTTAACTATTTTGTAGAAAATTCATCCTTTTGGATTGAAAATACATTTTTTATCGTAGAAAAATCATCTTTCTTGGTTGTAAATTTCACTTTTTTGTTAAAAATGCTTTTTTTTTGTATGGGAAATTCTTTTGGAGAAATTACATTTGTTTGGATGCAACTTTAATTATTTATTTGAAAACTCAACTATTTTGTAAAAAATTAACTTTTTAAAAAATTCAAATATTCGGTTACAAATTCAAATTTTACTGGGTAGCACTGCTTTGTGAAAAATCAATTTCTTTTTAAGATTTACTTCTTTATTTGAAAATTTAACTTTTTCCACGAAAATTAAATTTTTTGTTTCAAAATAAAATATTATGTCAAAAATTCATCTTTTTCGGTGGAAAATTTTACTGATTCGTTGAAATTTCTTCTTTTATTTAGAAAATTAATTTTCTTGGTTTAAAATTCAACTAATGAATTAAAATGTTTCTTTAGAGAATTCGCCTTTTTTAGATTATTCATCTTTTTGATTGATTTAAAATTTGTATTTTTTATTTCCAGTTGGGTTAATATAATTTTTTTCTGATTTAAATCCAGGTGTTTAAAACCAAAACCTTTTCGTTTGCCATATACAAATTTAATTATTTATTTGAAAACTCCAATATTTTCTGAAAAATTAACTTTGTTTACAAATTTAAATATTTGATAGAAAATTCCTTTTTTGGGTTATTAATTCAATTACTGGGTAGAACTACTTTATGAAGAATCAATTTCTTTGTATGATTTACTTCTTTATTTGAAAATTTAACTATTTCCTCGAAAATTAAATTTTTTGTTGCAAAATGAAATATTAAAAATTAACTTTTTTGTTAATAATTCTTTTTTTTGTAGGGAAAATTCTTTTGGAAAAATTGCGATTATTTGGATACAAATTTAATTATTTATTTGAAGACTTAACTATTTTCTAAAAATTGAACTTTTTTATAAATTTTAACATTGTGTCAAAAATTCATCTTTTTGGTGGAGAATTTCACTGCTTTCTTAAAAATTCTTCTTTTATTTAGAAAATTACTTTTTTTGGTTGAAGATTCAACTAATAAATTTTTAAAAAATTTGAGAGAATTCGCCTTTTTGAGTACAAAATTAATCATTGTTAGTTGAAAATACATCTTTTTGATTGATTTTAAAATTTAATTTTTCTATTTTTGATTGGATTTTTTTAACTTGAAACTTCAACTATATGGTTGAAAATTCAAACTTTCTTGTTTGAAAATTAACATTCTTGTTAAAAATTAATATTTTCGGGTATAATATTCAACAGTTTTGTATTAAATTCGTCCTTTTTGGATTGAAAATATATTTTTAAAGTAGAAAAATCATCTTTCTTGGTTGTAAAATTAACTTTTTTGTTAAAAATTCGATTTTTTTATATGGAAAATTATTTTGGAAAAATTGCAGTTGTTTTGATGCAAATATAATTATTTATTTGAAAAATCAACTATTTTCTAAAAAATTGACTTTTTAACAAATTAAAATATTTGGTAAAAAGTTCATTTTTTAAAAATTAAAAATCCACCTTTTATGGTAGAAAAATTATCTTTTTTGGTAAAAAGTACATCTTTTTGGAAAAATGCATCTGTTTGGTTAAAAAATTCTTTAAATAATTTTAAAAAGTAATTCTTTCCTAAAAATTAACTTTTTTGTTGTAAATTAGAATTTTTGTTTAAAAATGGATATTTTTGGGTTCAAAATTCGACTTCTTAATTAACTGCCTTTTTTTAAATTCATATATTTTTAAATTTCACCTTTATGATTCAAAATTTAACAAATGTTTTAAAAAATTGTTTTTTTTCTTAGTAAAAATTTAATTTTTTTGTCGGGTTATAATATTCAACTGTTTTGTAAAAAATTTATCCTTTTTGGATTAAAAATACATTTTTTATTTTAGAAAAATCATTTTTCTTGGTTGTATAATTAACTTTTTTGTTAAAAATTTTAATTTTTATTAATGGAAAATTCGTCTTTTGTGTTTGAAAATCTCGTTTGGCAATTATTTAATCCTTCAAGAAAAATGCAATTTTTGGATACAAATTTAATTATTTATTTGAAAACTCAACAATTCGTAAAAAATTAACTTTTTGTACAAATTAAAATATTTTGTTAAAAATTCATTCTTTTGGGTTGAATCCATCTACTGGGTAGAACTACTTTGTGAAGAATTAATTTCTTTTTAAGATTTAAATTTTTGTTTGAAAATTAATATTTTTGGGTTAAATACTCAATTCTTTTGTGGAATAATCGTCTTTTTGGTTTAAAAATTTATACCTTTTGGCAAAAATTTCATCTTTTTGACAAAATACACCTGTTTGCTTGAACATTTTTTTATTTTTTTAAATATGGTCCTATATGGCAGAAATTGTATCTTATTGATTAGAAATTCATTTTTATTGTCAAAAATGTAACGGTTTTGATAGAAAATTAGACTGTTTAATTGGAAAATTTAATTATTTGGTTAAAATAAAATCTATTCGTTTGAAAATTCAACTATTTCCGAAAAATTTCCTTTTTGGTTGCAAATTTAAATGTTTGGTTAAAAATTATTCTTTTGATATTAAAAAGTTAGCTTCTTCGTTGACACTTGAACTACTTTGTTAATTTCTTTAGTTTCATCTTTTTTGTTGAAAAAATTAATTATTCCATTTTTACTGAATTTTTCTTTATTTAAAACTATAAGTACTTGGTTCCAAATTTATATTCCTTTATTCGAAATTTTCTTGTTAAATGTATAATATTTATGGATATTATTTATAAATAAATATTATAATATTTATTATATTTTAATTTATATATATATATATTTATATAATATTTGTGGATTAAAAATTGCATCTTTTTTGAAAAATGCAACTGTTTGGTTAAAAAATTCCTTTAATAATTTTAAAAAGTAATTAATTTGTATAAAATTACCTTTTTTATTGTAAATTTGAATATTTGGTTAAAAACTAATTTTTTTTTAGTTGAAAATTAGACTTCTTAGTTAACTACCTTTTTTTAAAAGTCATATATTTTTAAGTTTCACTTTTCTGATTCAAAATTTAACTAATTTGTTAAAAAACTGTTAAAAATTGTTTTTTTCCTAAACTTTTTTTTATACTTGAAACTTCATCTATTTTGTTGAAAATTCAAACTTTCTTGTTTAAAAATTAACATTCTTGTTGAAAATTAATATTTTCATGTAAAATATTCAACTGTTTTGTAGAAAATTCATCATTTTGGATTGAAAATACATTTTTTATAGTAGAAGAATCATCTTTCTTGGTTGTAAAATTAACTTTTTTGTTAAAAATTCTATTTTTTTGTATGGAAAATTCTTTTGGAAAAATTGCATTTGGTTGGATACAAATTTAATTATTTATTTGAAGACTCAACTATTTTCTAAAAAATTAACTTTTTTTACAAATTTAAATATTTTGTTTAAAAACTTCTTTATTTGAAAATTTAACTATTTTCTCTAAAATTAAATTTTTTGTTGCAAAATAAAATATTGTGTCAAAATTTCATCTTTTTGGGTGAAAAATTTCACTGCTTTGTGAAAAATTCTTCTTTTATTTAGAAAATTAATTTCCTTGGTTGAAAAATTCAACTAATGAATTAAAATTTTTCTGAGAGAATTCGCCTTTTTTAGTTCAAAATTAATCACTTTTAGTTGAAAATTCATCTGTTTGATTAATTTAATTTTTTATATTTTATTTTTGATTTCTTTTAGGGTTAATACAATTTTCTTCCTGGTTTTTATCCAGCTGTTTAGAACCAAAACCTTTTCGATTGCCATATACAAATTTAATTATTTATTTGAAAACTCAACTATTTTTTAAAAAATAAACTTTTTTACAAATTTAAATATTCGGTTAAAAATTTATTTTTTTGGGTTGAAAATTCAACCACTGGGTAGAACTACTTTGTGAAGAATCTATTTCTTTTAAGGATTTACTTCTTTATTTAAAAAATTTAACTATTTCCTTGAAATATAAATTTTTTGTTGCAAAATAAAATATTGAGTCAAAAATTCAACTTTTGGGGTGAAAAATTTCCCTGCTTTCTTAAAAAATCTTCTTTTATTTAGAAAATTAATTTTCTTAATTAAAAATTCATCTTTTTGATTTATTTTAAAATTTGACTTTTCTATTTTTGATTGGATTTTTTTTAACTTGAAACTTCAACTATATGGTTGAAAATTCAAACCTTCTTGTTTGAAAATTAACATTCTTGTTAAAAATTAATATTTTCAGGTATAATATTTAACTGCTTTGTAGAAAATTCTTCCTTTTTGGATTCAAAATACATTTTTATGGAAAAAAAATGTTTCTTGGTTGTAAAATTAACTTTTTTGTAAAAATTCAATTTTTTGTATGGAAAATTCGTCTTAAGGGTTTAAAAATCTCATTTGGTAATTATTTTATCCTTTTAGAAAAAAAATTTCAATTTTCTGGATAACAATTTAATTATTTACTTTAAAAATTAACTATTTTCTTAAAAATTAACTTTTTTACAAATTGAAATATTTGGTTAAAATTCATCTTTTTGAATTTAAAATTCAGCTTCTTGTTTCATAATTAAACTACTTTCTTAAATATTTTTTTTTAGTTTAATCTCTTTTGTTGAAAAATGAATTTTTTTAACTGAAAAATAAATTATTCCATTTTTATTGAATTTTTCATAATTTAAACTACAGTTACTTGGTTTTAAATTTATATTCCTTTATTAAAAATTACCTTTTTTGTTAAATATTCGTCTTTTCGGGTATTAGAATCTACAAATTTGTAAAAAATTAATATTTTTGTATTAAAAATTCATCTTTAATGGTAGAAAAAATATCTTTTTTGGTAAAAATTTCATCTTTTTGGAAAAATGCAACTGTTTGGTTAAAAAATTCTGTTGATAATTTTAAAAAGTAATTATTTCCGAAAAAATAACTTTTTTGGTTGCAAATTTAAATATTTGGTTAAAAATTCAGCTTCTTGGTTGATAGTTGAACAACTTTGTTAATTTTTTTTTTACTTTCATCTCTTTTGTTGAAAAATGAACTTTTTAAACTGAAAAATTAATTATTCCATTTTAATTGAATTTTTCATTATTTAAAACTTGGTTATAAATTTACATTCCTTTATTAAAAATTAACTTTTTTGTTAAATATTCGTCTTTTCGGATATTAGAATTCACGGATTGGTAAAAAATTCATATTTTTAAAATTAAAAATCCGTCTTTTATGGTAGAAAAAATTCTTTTTTAGTTCTGTGTAAATTCATCTTTATGATTAATTTAAAAATTTTATTTTTGATTTCTAGCAGACTCAATATAATTTTTTTCCTTATTGTTATCCAGGTATTCAGAACCAAAACCTTTTCGGCTGCCATATACAAATTTAATTATTTATTTGAAAACTCAACTATTTGTGTCAAAAATTCATCTTTTTGGGTAGAAAACTTCACTGCTTTGTTGATAATTCTTCTTTTATTTAAAAAATTAATTCAACTAATGAATTTTTTTTAAATTCAAGAAAATTCGCAGTTTTTAGTAAAAAATTAATCACTTTTAGTTGAAAATTCATCTTTTTGATTGATTTTTAAATTTAATTTTTTTATTTTTGATTGGATTTTTTTTTTATTTTGAAACTTCAACTATATGTTTGAAAATTCAAACTTTCTTGTTTGAAAATTAACATTCTTGTTAAAAATTAATATTTTCAAGTATAATATTCAACTGTTTTGTAGAAAATTCATCCTTTTGAATTGAAAATACATTTTTTATAGTAGAAAAATCATCTTTCTTGGTAGTAAAATTAAACTTTTATTTGAAAATTCTATTTTTTTGTATGGAAAATTCTATTGAAAAAATTGCAATTGTTTAGATATAAATTTAATTATTTATTTAAAAACTTAACAATTTCTACAAAATTTACTTTTTAACAAATTTAAATATTCGGTTACAAATTCATCTTTTTGTGTGTAAAATTTCACTGCTTTGTTAAAAATTCTTCTTTTATTTAAAAAATTAATTCAACTAATGAATTTTTTTTTAATTCAAGAAAATTCGCAGTTTTTAGTAAAAAATTAATCACTTTTAGTTGAAAATTCATCTTTTTGATTGATTTTTAAATTTAATTTTTTTATTTTTGATTGGATTTTTTTTTTATTTTGAAACTTCAACTATATGTTTGAAAATTCAAACTTTCTTGTTTGAAAATTAACATTCTTGTTAAAAATTAATATTTTCAAGTATAATATTCAACTGTTTTGTAGAAAATTCATCCTTTTGAATTGAAAATACATTTTTTATAGTAGAAAAATCATCTTTCTTGGTAGTAAAATTAAACTTTTATTTGAAAATTCTATTTTTTTGTATGGAAAATTCTATTGAAAAAATTGCAATTGTTTAGATATAAATTTAATTATTTATTTAAAAACTTAACAATTTCTACAAAATTTACTTTTTAACAAATTTAAATATTCGGTTACAAATTCATCTTTTTGTGTGTAAAATTTCACTGCTTTGTTAAAAATTCTTCTTTTATTTAAAAAATTAATTCAACTAATGAATTTTTTTTAAATTCGAGAAAATTCGCATTTTTTTAGCAAAACATTAATCACTTTTAGTTGAAAATTCATCTTTTTGATTGATTTTTAAATTTAATTTTTCTATTTTTGATTGGATTTTTTTTTTATTTTGAAACTTCAACTATATGGTTGAAAATTCAAACTTTCGTGTTTGAAAATTAACATTCTTGTTAAAAATTAATATTTTCGTTTACAATATTCAACTATTTTTTAGAAAATTCTTCCTTTTGGTTTGAAAAAACATTTTTTATAGTAGAAAAATCATCTTTCTTGGTTGTAAAATTAA
>JAAAKG020172593.1:0-27216 GCA_010014905.2 Druon quercuslanigerum
TTAATGGTTTTCGGTCAATTAATTATTCGGGAAATTAGTTTTCCTTAAAATAAATTTCGGTAATCTGATATTCGCTACTTTAATTTTCGATCACTGGAACCATCGGAAAAATGACTGGCTGCTAATTTTTACAACGATTTCAAATATTTGACAAATATTTTAGATCGATTTCCAAGACAGCACAGTGATTTCAAGTATATTTGAAATACTCGACAAAGATTACCAAAGGATTTGTGTTATTTCTAAAGATTTCATAAAGATTTCAATAATTTTACAAATATTAACAAATCATTCCAAAATATTTTAATTATTTGGCAAAATTTTTCAATGATTTCATCAATTTTCAGATTTTACGAATATTATCAAACATTATAAAAATATTTCTATAATTTCTCAAAGATTTTCACAAAGATTTCATATAGATTTTTGGAAAAATTCAAACACTCCGATGAATTTAATCATTCGATTTCAGATTCAGACAAACTAATACATTGCTCCTCCCCCTCATAGATTTTTAGAGAGGTGCTTTGACCTCGGGCCCCCTGCAGCTCCACCGTCTCTGCCAGAAACTACTCCGCAATAAACTGTTACATACAAATAATAATTTTTTTAATAAAAAATATAAAAGCACCGACTCGCCTCTGAATATAATTTTCAAGATTGAAACGTCTAATCTGCTGCTGCAATTAGCAATGCCAACACAACGGAAGTCTTATGGTAAGTCAAGTCAATCTCAAAGATTTCCCAAAGATTTGAAAGATTTCGTAAATATTTCGAAAGGATTTGAGTTATTTTATAAAGATTTCAATAATTTCACAAATATGATGAAAAATTTGCCAAAAATTTTCAAAGATTTTATACAGATTAAAATAATTTCCTAAAGTTTTTCGAAATTTCACAAAGAGTGTTAATATTTTACAAATACTTTAGATAGATTTCAAAAACAACACAATGATTTCGAAAAAACTATAAAGGTTCGGCAAAAATATCAGATACATTTTAAAGTCTCTATTAATTTCAAGAAGATTATCAAATATAGTTAAAATATTTCTAAAATTTCGGAAAGATTTCCAAAGATTTCCAAAGATTCCAAGGATTTTTTCAAATAGTTTACGAAGATTTCTATAATTTTACAAATATTATCAAATATTTCTAAAATTTCGCAATATTTTTTTAATTTTTTAATAATTTTTTAAAGATTTTCCAAAGAATTGAAAGATCTCATAAATATTTCCAAAGCATTTTAGTTACTTTTTAAAAATTTCTATTATTTCACAAATATTGTCAAAAATTTGGCGATAATTTTCAAAGATTTTATACAGATTAAAATAAGTTAGTTAATAGTAATAGTTTTTTAAAACTTTACAAATAGTGTTAATATTTTACAAATATTTCAGATAGACCTCAAAGGTGGCACAAAAAAGATTAAAATCATTTTCTGAACATTTAAAAATTTTCACAACGATTTCGAATAATTTACAAAAATTTCAGATACATTTCTCAGACGGCACAATAATTACGAGAATATTATTAAATATAGCAAAAAGATTTCTATAATTTTCCAAAAATTTCCAAATATTTCCAAAGATTTTAAGGATATTTTAAACATTTCTCACAGATTTAAAATACTTCACAATTTTACAAATATTATCAAAGATTCCTAAAAATTCGCAAAGATTTCCAAAATATTCAATAATTTCACAAATATTAACAAAAATTTGACAAAAATATCGAACGATTCCAAGGCTTTTTTAAGATTTTCCCAAAGATTTTAAAGACTCAATAAAGATAACTAAAGGATTTAAGTTATTTCTAAAGATTTTATAAAGATTTCAATATCATTGCGAAGATTTCAAGAATATTATTAAATATAGCAAAAATATTTCTAAAATTTTGCAAATATTTCCAAAGCTTTCCCAAGATTTACAAAGATTTCAAGGATTTCTTAAAGATTTTCCAAAGATTTGAAAAATTTCACAAAGATTGTCAAAGGATTTGGGTTATTTCTAAAGATTTTATAAAGTTTTCAATAATTTCACAAATATTATTAAATATGTCTAAAATTTCGTAAAGATTTCCAAATTATTCAATTATCATTTAAATATTTCCCAAAGATTTAAAAGAATTCATAAATATTTCCAAAGGATTTGACTTGTTTAATAAAGATTTTACAAAGATTTCAATAATTGAACAAATATTATCAAAAATTTAGCATTGATTTCCAAAAATTTCCCAAAGATTTGAAGGACTTCACAAAGCTTACCAAAGGATTTGAGTTATTTTTTAAGATTTTACAAAGATTTCAATAATTTCACAAATTTTATCAAAAATTTGTAAAGTTTCGCAAAGATTTCCAAAGATTTTAATAATTTAAAAAATATTATCAAAAATTTGGCAAACATTTTCAAAGATTTTATACAAATTAAAATAATTTCCTGAAGTTTTTAAATTTTCACAAAGAGTGTTAATATTTTACAAATATTTCAGATAGATTTAAAAGGTAGCAAAAAGAATACTGAAATCATTTCCCAAACATTTACAAATTTTGGCAACGATTTCGAACATTTTACAAATATTTAAGATTTCAAAAATATTATTAAATGTAGCAAAAATATTTCTCAAATTTCGCAAAGATTTCCAAAGATTTCAAGGATTTTTAAAGATTTGCTAAAGATTTAAAAGATTTCATAATTATTTCCAAAAGATTTAAGTTATTTCTTAAAGATTTCACAAAGAATTCAATAATTTTACAAATATTATCAAATATTTCTAAAAATTCGCAAAGATTTCCAAATATTTCAAGGACTTTTTTAAGATTTCCCAAAAATTTGAAAGACTTTACAAAGATTTCCAAACGATTTGAGTTATTTTATAAAGATTTCATAAAGATTAAAAAATTTCACAAGTATTATCAAAAATTTGGCAAAAATTTCCTAAGATTTCCAAAGATTTCAAGGATTTTTAAAGATTTCCGAAATATTTGAAAGATTTCATGTATATTTCTAAAAGATTTGAGTTATTTTTTGAAGGTTTCACAAAGAATTCAATAATTTTACAAATATTATCAAATATTTCTTAAATTTTGCAAAGATTTACATATTATTCAATAATTTTTTAAAGACTTTCCAAAGAATTGAAAGATTTCATAAATATTTTCAAAGAATTTGAGATGTTTGGCGAAAATTTCAAAAAATTTCCAAAGATTTCTAAAAATTACAAGGATTTTTTTAAGATTTCCAAAAGATTTGAAAGATTTCAATAATTTCACAAATGTTATTCAAAATGTCTAATAATTTCCTAAGATTTCAAGCATTTTTTGAAGATTTCACAAAGATTTGAAAAACTTCACAAAGATTTCCAAAAGATTTAAGTTATTTTATAAGGATATCACAAAGATTAAAAAAATTTCACAAATATTAGAAAAAATTTGGCAAAAATTTTCCGAAAATTTCCAAAGATTTCCAAAGATTTTAAGGATTTTTGAAGATTTCCCAAAGATTTGAAAGATTTTATAAATATTTCCAAAAGATTTGAGTTATTTTCTAAATATTTCACAAAGAATTCAATAATTTCACAAATGTTATGAAAATTTCTAATAATTTCCTAAAATTTCAAGGATTTTTTGAAGATTTCCAAAATTTTTGAGAGATTTCATATATATTTCTAAAAGATTTGAGTTATTTTCTAAAGGTTTCACAAAGAATTCAATAATTTTACAAATATTATCCAATATTTCTAAAAATTCGGAAAGATTTCCAAATTATTGAATGATTTCTTAAAGATTTCCCAAAGATTTGAAAGATTTCATTAATATTTCCAAAGTATTTGAGTTTTTTTATGAAGATTTCACAAAGATTTTAATAATTTCACAAATATTATCAAAAGTTTGGCAAAAATTTCAAAAAATTTCCAAAGATTTCTAAAAATTACAAGGATTTTTTTTAAGATTTCCCAAAGATTTGAAAGATTTCAATAATTTCACAAATATTATTAAAAATTTCTAATAAATTTCTAAGATTTCAATGATTTTTTGAACATTTCCCAAAGGTTTGAAAAACTTCACAAAGATTTCCAAAAGATTTAAGTTATTATATAAGGATATCACAAAGATTAAAAAAATTTCACAAGTATTAGAAAAAGTTTGGCAAAAATTTGGCAAAAATTTCCAAAAATTTCCGAAAATTTCCAAAGATTTCCAAATTATTCAATGATTTCTTAAAGATTTTCAAAACTTTTTAAAGATTTTATGTATATTTCTAAAAGATTTGAGTTATTTTTTAAAGGTTTCACAAAAAATTCAATAATTTTACAAATATTATCAAATATTTCTAAAATTTCGCAAAGGTTTCCAAATTATTCAATGATTTCTTAAAGATTTCCCAAATATTTGAAAGATTTCATTATTATTTCCAAAGTATTTGAGTTTTTTTAATAAAGATTTCACAAAAATTTTAATAATTTCAAAAATATTATCAAAAGTTTGGCAAAAATTTCCAAAGATTTCCAAAAATTTCAAGGATTTTTTTTTTTTCCCAAAGATTTGAAAGATTTCAATAATTTCACAAATGTTATTAAAAATTTCTAATAATTTCCTAAAATTTCAAGGATTTTTTAAAGATTTCCAAAATTTTCGAAAGATTTCATATATATTTTTAAAAGATTTGACTTATTTTTTAAAGGTTTCACAAAGAATTGAATAATTGTACAAATATTATCAAATATTTCTAAAATTTCGCAAAGGTTTCCAAATTATTCAATGATTTCTTAAAGATATCCCAAAGATTTGAAAGATTTCATTAATATTTCCAAAGTATTTGAGTTTTTTTTATAAAGATTTCAGAAAGATTTTAATAATTTCACAAATATTATCAAAAGTTTGGCAAAAATTTCCAAAGATTTCTAAAAATTACAAGGATTTTTTTTAAGATTTCCCAAAGATTTGAAAGATTTCAATAATTTCACAAATGTTATTAAAAATGTATAATAATTTTCTAAGATTTCAAGGATTTTTTGAAGATTTCCTAAAGATTTGAAAGACTTCACTAAGACTTCCTAAAGATTTGAGTTATTTTATGAGGATATCACAAAGATTAAAAAAATTTCACAAGTATTAGAAAAAACTTGCTAAAAATTTCCAAAGATTTCCAAAGATTTTCAAAGATTTAAAGGGTTTTTAAAGATTTCTCAAAGATTTTAAAGATTTAATTAATATTTCTAAAAGATTTAATTTATTTTCTAAATATTTCACAAAGACTTCAATGATTTTACAAATATTATCAAATATTTCTAAAATTTCGCAAAGATTTCCAAATTATTCAATGATTTCTTGAAGATTTTTTTAAGATTTGAGAGATTTCTTAAATATTTCCAAAGGATTAAAGTTATTTTATAAAGAATTCACAAAGATTTCAATAATTTCACAAATATTATCAAAAATTTGGCAAAAATTTGCAAAAATTTCTAAATATTTCAAGGATTTTTTAATGATTTCCCAAAGATTTGAAAGACTTCACAAAGATTTCAATAAT
The DNA here is from genome assembly GCA_010014905.2 of Druon quercuslanigerum. Taxonomy (NCBI): domain Eukaryota; kingdom Metazoa; phylum Arthropoda; class Insecta; order Hymenoptera; family Cynipidae; genus Druon; species Druon quercuslanigerum. The sequence continues at coordinate 5,529 of JAAAKG020172593.1, forward strand.
CTCCGAAATATTATCAAAAATTTGGAAAAAATTTCCAAAGATTTCCATAATTTCTCAATGATTTTTAAGATTTAGCAAAGGTTCCAAACATTTCGCAATGACTTCAGATAGATTTCTATGATGTTCTAAAGATTTGAAATATTGCAGACAGATCAAAAAGATTTCACTAACAATTCAATAATTTCACAAAAATAGATTTTTTCACAAAAATGTAGATTTTTGCGAAAATTCAAGCGCTCGTAGATTCTTAGAGAGGGGCTTTGCCCCCCGTGCCCCTGCTGCTCCACCACCCTTGCCAGAATCTATTCTTTAATTAACTGTTACAAACAAAGAATAATTTTTTTACAAAAAATATAAAAGCACCGACTCGCCTCTGAGTTTAATTTCCAAGATTGAAACGTCTAATTCGCTGCTGCAATTAGCAATGCCAACACAAAGGAAGTCTTATAGTAAGTCAAGCGCAGGTGTATTTATACAATTCTCCACCCACGTGTGGATTGTGTACACACGTGTGTAGACCCACGTGGATGGCTGAAGAAATGCTTCAATGGTTTGCAAAGCAAGAGCCAGAGGCATCAAGGAGTAAATCACACTAATGCTAACTATTTGATGGGGAATTGTCCGCCCAGGTGGGTCTTACGGCAAATTTCAAGGGGCAAATATTGAAATTCGTGCGTGCAAAAAATTCTTGATGAATGACTGTGAGAGGCCTCGCATGCTGGAGGAAAGATTGTGTATGATTAGCGAATCGTTTATTATTCAACGAATGCAGCTTTGGCTGTAATTAATATCAAGAGTGTCAAATGACTCCTCTTACTGTAATTTATGGCTGCCCGATGCCACTACAGAGAGCCACTAACAGGTCGGAGTGTGAAGAGTCTTACTTAAAGTGTTGGTATAGTCAGTAACATAATACTCCGTGAAGGTGTGATTTAAACTGCAAGATAGTCGAAAGACTTGGTGATCATAGGGTAATGATATGCGTTCTAAAATTTACATTTAGATCTACCTTATTTATTCAAGGAATCCGTATTATCATCAGAGAATAACAGAAATTCTTAATGTCTTTTCAGACTGGATGATAAGATCTTTCAATTTTGACCCGCTATCGGAAGGTCGGTGGTTCGATTGCCGGCGTAATAAAGCAGATCTTTTCTCAAAAAAATTTAATTTAATTTTTTTTAATTCATAGCGTTATCTAGTCTGAAAAGACAATGAGAATTTCTGCTATTCTCTGATGATAATAGAGATTTTTTGAAAAAAAATTTAATACTTAATACCTGGCAAAATAATCGGTATATTTTTTAAAGAGCATTCTTCTTTTGATTTCTCTAGTAGCTTATTGATGGAAAAAAAGAATTTTAATTTTAAAATATCAATTTTGAATTAAGAATACAAATGTTCCTTTTGCAATTTGAAAAAAGATAAAAATTTTCTAAAAAAAAGAAAAGAAAAAAATTACTTTTGGTTGACACACATAAAAAAGAGGTAAGAAAATTGAGAAGACAACCAACCAAATCCCCTTCCTTCACTTTTTTTATTTTTCTCATATTTTTATTACTATCAAATTACAATAAAAAAGTAATTTTAAATCATAATCATCAACGTTTCGGCACTCATGATATAATTATTTGTTACAAATATTTTTTTACTGTAATTTGATAATAATAAAAATAAATAAATAAATAAAAAAAGAGAAGTAAGGGAATTTGGTTGGTCGTCTTCCCATTTTTCTTTGCTATTTTTTATTTTGTACAAAAAACTAATTAATTTATTTTATTTTTTAGTCAAATTTTTTATCTTTTTTCAAATTGCAATAGGAACATTTTATGGTGGTAGTCCTAATTTTTTCATTGGATTCTTGGTATTATTTTCAGGAATTCCGCACATTGGGTTTAAATTTTTAGTTAAAAAAAATAGTTTTCAAGTAAAATTTTTTTTCAGCAATGTAGTTCGAAAAAGACAAATTTTTAGCAAAATACATGAATCTTAAACTAACAAAGATAAATTTTCAACATAAAATAGAATAGTTCAATTTTTAGTAATAAAAAATAAGTTGTAAAAAACTAATTTCTATTGAAATAGTTCGATTTTCAAGAAAAGAAAAAAATTTGTAACCTAAGGTTCCATCAAAAATTTTAATTTTCTGCTAGAAAAAGACAAAATTTCAACAAGAAAAAAATGAATATTAAACTAACAAAGATAATTTTTACTAAAAATATTATATTTTAGCTTTCAGTGAGAAAAGTAGATTTAAAACAAAAAGAATTTTTATTAGAAAAGTTTCTTTTCCATTAGACAAATAGTTGAGTTTTCAGTCCAAAAAGATCAATTTTCAACCAAAAAGAGGAGAAATAAATTTTCGGTTAAACAAAAAATTTTGAAATAAGAAAAAAGTAATTCACTACTAAAATTGTGAAACTTGATATTTCCACCTTAAAATATTTCTATTTAAAATTGTAAAAAACACTTGAAATAAATGTTTAAAAAAAGTTTTAACAAATGAGTTGAATTTTCAACAAAAAAAAGTCATTTTTAAACCTGAAAGAGGAATTTGCTACTAATATAAATTAATTTTTAACCTAAAAAGACTATTTAAAAAAAAAAGTGAATTTTTAAATAAACACATTACATTTTCAGGAGAAAAAAAGAAATAATTACATTTTGGGTAAAAAAATAAGATTTCAACTCAGAAGAAAATTTTGTTGAATAGTTCAATTTTCAGCCGAAGAAATTAATTTCAACTTAAAGAATTTTCTGCCAATAAAATACAAATTTTTAAGAAAATATGTGAATTTGAAACTAATGAATATAAATTTTTTACCAAAAATAGAATAGTTCAGTTTTCGGCTCGAAAAGTAGATTAAAAAAAAAAAACAATTTTCAACAAAATGTTTTCATTTTCATAAATAATTAGTTCAATTTTTAGTTTAAAAAAATTAATTTTTAACTAAAAATGAAAAAGTTAAATTTTTGTTTGTAAAAAATATTTTTGAAATGAGAAAAAATGAGTTTACAATGAAAAGTGTAATGATTTTTATTTTAAACCCAAAATATTTTTATTTTCAGTAAAAAAAATCATAATCGTATCATAATCATAATCGTTTTCATCAAATAAAACCAAGAGGAGGAATTTTTAACTAAAATAAGAACAAAAATGAAATAATTACATTTTGAAACGAAAAAAATAAATTTTTAACTGAGACAATTTTTTTAAAGAACAAAAAAGTTTTAATCAAAAAATGTTTAAAAATAAAACAGTTCAATTCCTAATCAAAGAAATAAATTTTTAACTAAAGTTATAAGTCTCTGAACAAAAAAAAACGTTTTCTAACCAAATCGTTGAATCTTTTACCCAACAGATTAATTTTCTGCTGAGAAAAGATAATTTTTTAATATAATACATAATTTTAAACTAACAACGATAAATTTGCAACCAAAAAAAAAAGTTCTATTTTCAGTTAGAAAAAGAATTTAAAAAAAAACAAACAATTTGAACAAAATAGTTCCATTTTCAAAAAAAAAAATAAATTTTGAACAAAAAGATGATGCTTCAACTAATAAAATTATATTTATATTCATATATTTATATTAAGTTAAAAAAAATTTGAACTTAATCAAAATTTGTTGTAACAAAATATGTTAAGTACCAACTAAGGCAATTGTTTTTTAAATTAAAATTCTGCGTCTTTAAAAAAAAAATTTGTAACCAAATAGCTGATCTTCCATTCAAAAGATCATGTTTCTACTAGAAAATAAAGACAAAATTTCAACAAAATACATTAAATTTTAAACTAACTAGGATACAATTTTACCAAAAAATAGGATAGTTGCATTTTCAGTTAAGAAAATAAATTTAAAAAAAACGAATTTTCAACAAAATAGTTCCAAATTCAAGCAAACCAAAAATTTTACCATAAGTATAAAGTTTTAATCAATAACATTCTCAATTTAAAATAGAATATTTATATTTTCAGTAAAAAATAACTTTTGAATAAATAAAATAAATTTTTGGGGAAAACGTTTAATTTTTAACCACAAATATATAGTTTTGAACAAAATAAATCAATTTTAAACATAAAAAACGGCTTTCAACTAAAATAATTAACCATAAACCAAAAAAAAAAAAATTAGTTTTTATCAAACGAGTTGCTCTTTCATCTAAGTAGTTAAATTTTTAAATAAAAAATATAAATTCTCAATAAAAAAAATTATTATATTTCTATCCAAAAAATTTTAATTAAAAAAAACAATCCTGAAAATGCATAATAGATTCTTAGTTTTTATTGGCATTAAAAAATTAATGAATATTTAATTTCTTATTTTTCCCACAGATAAATATTATTTTTATTTGAAAAAATTAAATATATATTTTTAACTGATGAACAATCACACGTACATACATATATATATATATATATGTATATATATATATATATATTTCTTATTATAATTTCTGTAAATTATAAACAATTTCCAGCAGTAGTCACTTTCACATTTAAAAAAAATCTTTTTCCCATGACAGAATATTACATACAAGCAAATAATAATATTTTTTTAATAAAACGTTCCCTTTTTGTTTTTATTAACATAAATAATGAACGACTTGCAAAACTAGTCACATTCATTATTTGTTTATCAATTAATACATATTAAAAATACTTTTTTATATGAATGAATTTATTCTTAAATTTAATCTTGTTTTTGTAAATAATAGTCGTAGGAGAATATTTATTTAATTAATTGTTAGTAATTGTAAAACCGGAGAAATAAGGACACTTTTTATCTTTTGGAAAATTATTATTAAGGTGTATAAATTTTGCTCATAAATCACTTTTAAGCACATTGTCAATTCGTTTTATCAAAGCTAAAATGTTATGATATGCTAAAAATGTAAAAATTAAGATGCATTTAAAAATGTTTAAATATTAATTAAAATTACTGTACGGTTGCTTTTAATTTTTTTCCAGTGTATAAAATTAATTTTTTCACATTAAGTGTCATTTATTAATTAAAATAGTTATAACAATATCAGTCTTATATATTGCATAATAGCTTGTTAGGATTAATAAAATTAAATGAAAAGTTATAATTGTTTATTTAAAAAAATTATCTTGTATTTTTAAATTAATGGTGAAGTATTGACTATTGACTGATTAATATTGAATACCTGAAACTATTTAAAAAAATTTTTTATTCAAAGAAAGTAGTTTCTTCATCTGCTAACAACCTTTTATTTATATTTGAACAATTTTTTTAAGACAGGCCCTTTCATGTACCATTTTTATTGTATCTTGCCTTGTTCATGATTGATCCTTATCAATATTATCATATTAGATATTTGTACAATCGTGTCCATTTCTATCTTACTCTTTAAAAACGGGAATAAAATTGAAAGAGTTTTCCCATAAAAAGAGTAGGATCAAAAGCATTAAAATTTGATGGAAAGAGGTAGTATCCTACAAATCAGAAATGCTATAAACTTTGTCAGAAGTTAACGTAACTAATGAAAAAATAGATAAAAAATATCAGGACCCTTGCCTAAATTATGGAGAGAGAGTAAGATTAGATTAAAGCTAAGTGAAGAATGAAATGAACATCAGGAAATATCAGAAAAGGAAAAGAAGCCCGAAGCGAATAAAATTCTTTTCCAAATTCTCTATATCTTTAAACCTTTTCCCAACATAAATCCCGTAAACTCCGGATGGAGTAAATAATGTACGGAAAATATATGGTAGTATCGATTTCCGAAAGAAGAATTAAATCAATTTTTATTACTACCAGTAGTTTTCTGTTAATGATCGTATTGTGACAACTGTTAAAATTCATTGAAATGCAGTAGAACTATTTCTATAAATGTTACTATTATTATTATTATATCAGTGACACTAGAATGATTTTATTGATATGGCTAATTGTACTGCTACCACTGATAATAAATATAATTATATTGATTGGTATCATTGGTTGATGACAAATGTTACCATGCTGACCACTGGTATCATTGCTACTTTAGGTACGAGTCTTATTATTGATGGTGGTACCACTTAATCAATATCTGTAGATTGTGAAATTTTTTAAATGATGGAACTTATTTTAATGATCCCACGCATACAACTTATTCTATTTCTACCAGATGCAGTTAGACCATTTCTATAAATGTAACTACTGTCAATAAGGGTGCTGCTGCCACCGAGTCCACGATTATGATCTGACATAGTATGATCTATGGGACCCTACCGCTGATCAAATAAATTTCTATCCCAAATTCCCTATCAAGTTTAACCTTTTTCTAATAAATTTATCTTTATATCTTCTAAGCACCTGCTGAGCTGCATACCATTTATCTTCCTGCAACCGTTAAATAAATTTTGAGTAAGTCCCGTATATTCCGGTTGGAGTAAATAACGTACGTAGAATGTGTGGTAAGATCAATTCCCAGAAGTCTGTGTTATCCATCAACGAATAGAAGACGTTTTTCTTATAGCGGTTTCGTCGCACGCATGGAGCATTGCAGTCACTATTGCAGTACATAGAAAGCAGTGACCTAGTCGGTCGCATTCGATGGACGATTAAGGGTCACGTGGGGGTTCTGCCAGTGCCACTGTCACTGCTCAGTTGCTCACTGCCACCGGCAATCTCGCATAACATTGCCCGCAAAGACAGACAGTGACGCTTCGCAAAGCGTTCTCATCGAACCGCTACCAGGAATGCACGCGTTGACTTGACTTGCAGCATGAAGCATCTGAGTACAGTTTTGAGCCCCTCTTGGAGGAGTGCAGGAGTAGTTAGTCACTCGTGTGATCGTGCGAGGCCGAGAGAAACAAGGGAGATGAGAGCGTGAGAGAAAGAGAGCGGGAGCCACCATAAAAGAGAACGAGATGTCCAGTGGGTCCAGCGGATGAGAGGTCGGCCCAAAGCACGTGGACCCTGGAGGTCCGAGAGGAAAGATCGGCACTAAAATTTGGTGAGGCCTGCCGACTAACCACATTCCCGCCCCACTTCATTTAACCATGCCTCTGCAACTTACATCTTTGCCGCTCTCGGTACTCCAGGATGATCTGATCCCTATTCAAAAATCCAAGATTGCACTGATCGTATAGAGGATAGTAAGGGACAGGCATTCAGTCATGAGAATGGATCACTGAAATTCCAAACCTTTCTCGAATAACTATCCATATTCCGTATTAAGGCGATGATAAGATGGAATAGAAATTGATAGTCTAGATTATCATCAGTGAATATCAATGGTATGATTGCTACCAGTTATTTCCATTTAGAAATTGTATTATTCATACTGTTAGCACTGATACCATTTGGACAATTTAGAACATTTCTTTTTATGATACTGGTATCATTTCTACTTTGTAGTATATCATGAATATCAATTAGCTCAATGGTCCATGAACCAAACATATCAGAGTCGATTGTTACTCAACTGGTTGGTTTATGTTTTTTGGTTGGTTGATGCTGATTGTTCCTAAACTAGTACTATTTATTTCAATACCAGTAGCACCATTTTTACGAATGTTACAATTTTTACTACTGGTATTATTTCCATCAAGGGTACCATTCTTGTCATTAAAGCTGGTACAATTTTATTGATATCAGTGATCTTATGGCTACCACTGATAGCAATGTTGCTAAGGAAACTTACAAACGCCTGATTCGATTGAGCCTCATTTTACAAGAGAGAAATCACAATTTTTTAAGCAAATAATTTGCAACAGATTAATATAAATTTTATTGTGGCCTGAAGGGTCATTTCCAAGAACATTATGCCAAAAATTAGATAGCGAAATTGAATTTAAATTTCGATACAGTTAGCACGGTTCAGTATTCCATAACATTACGATATGTGCGCAGGCCCTTTAAAATTAAAGTTTAACACATCGGCAACTGGAATTTACTGATTGTGAATTCTCTTTCGTTAAAACACCTTTGGCTTTAACAAACATATTCTCAATATATACCTCGTGCTTCTCACTCAATTTTGTCCAAAATTCGAACTTTGCTACACTATCTTGAATACTATTATATCAAATGTATATAATATTTATTTATAAAACTTTAATATTTGATCCTTATATTGCATTAATTTTTATTTTTAGCTACCATGAAAAATAAGTCATATACAAAAAATTATTATTAAACATTTTATTTCAACTTGTGCCGTTTTCAACTTGAATTTTTTATTTTCAATGTTATTTTTTACGATATAAACCAAAAATACGCATCCTCTTGTAAAGCGTATGGAAGAAAACTTGTGGAAATAGTTTTGGCGAAAATTTTGTTAGTTAAAATATTATGGTAGATTTTGTCGTTTTCTTCAAAAAGTAATTTTTTTCATTTTAAATGTATTCTTACAAGAAAATTTTTAATTAATGTGTTTTCATAACTTGGATCGTTTTTGACAGATTTTATTTTTCCATCGTAAATATTACTTGTCACGATTAAAACAAAAACTACGAATTCTGTAAAAAATGATTAATAAAAAATTTTTAGATCTTTTTTAGGAGAACAAATTTTCTCTTTTTTTGTAGATTGTGTCGTTTGCTCAAAAGTTAATTTTTTTATTTTTAATGCTGTTCTTACGAATAAAAGAGAAACTACGCGTCCTATCAAAAACTGATAAATACAAAAAGCGTAGATAAAATAAAACAAAAATAAAATTAAAAAATTGAAAAAATTCATTCAGGTGCAAATTTTGCATTGTATCATATTTTGTCGTATCTTGGATAGTCTCACCGCAAAACAGAATTTTTGATTTTTCATTATTTTTTGTGCTATCAAAATTAAAAATGTTAATTTTTCGAAAAAATCAAAAAGTTGTTGTAATAATCTTGCAGGGCTTTCGAAAAGTAACATTTTTTTTTCTGGTCTTTTTTCATATCGCGCGTTATTTATCATACAATTTTCATTTTCGTTTTCTTTTTTGAATTTTGGCAGTGCTATAACTCGGATAATTTTATTAATTAAAAAAAAATCATGAGAAGACAATGTTCGTAGTTTCAAACACTATGAATAACCGCACAATGAACTTTTGAATTTTGAGAAAAAGTGGTATCAAAAATGTTCAAAATGCGGTCGCTTTTTTAATTTTGATTCAAAATCGCTGGATAATGAACTTGACTTAATCTTGAATGAACTTAATTTTTTCAAAAAAGTTATCGTGCTGACAGACAGAAAAACATACATACAGACATCCACACAGTTATACATACATGCATACATACATACATACATGGATACATACACATTACATACAGTCACACATATAACATATTTACAGACACACATCCAGCCATACATACGGACGAACATACACATTCCATACATGCATACATACATACTTATTTACAGAGACACACTGACATATATACAGACGTATTTACATGTGCACATACAGGCATACATGAGGACATACAATAATACAAAAATACCGACAGAAACATTCGTAAAAATCTGTTTTTTATGATGCAAATGGTCTCAAAATCTGCAAATTTGACAAAAACTGTGGGGGTGGGGGGGGGGCGTAAAAATTTACGCATCTTTTTTAAATTATTATAAAAGAGATTGTATTTCGAAGAAACTTATTAATCTTCATCCCTAATTTGCCAAATTTGAACAGAATTTGCGAAACATTTAACAAATTTTAATTAACTAAGTTATAGGTAAAATAATTTTAGCCCTTTTCTACAATTTTTAAAGTTATTATCACTGGTACCATTTTGACAGAGGATGCCATTTTTGACAGTGATGCTTGTACCATTTCATTGATATCACTATTTTTACTGCTATCACTGATACTAATTATATCAATATTTATTGCCACACTCGATTTCTTGGTAATAGTCCTATTTATATAATTAGTACCATTTATCAATGCAATGGCACCATTTCAACAAATGGTACCATTTTTGCGAATGACACCATAAAACCATTGCTAACAAGCACATCATTCTTTTCAGTGAAGCTGATACTATTGTCATTGACACCAATAATTTTATTCTTAAGACAGATACCAATCATATACATATTTATATTTAGCATTCTTTTTTGTTAATTATCGAGTTTATAAAACAGGTACCATTTCTTCTAATGTCAGTGATACCATTTCTTTAGATGTAATCATTATTGCCACTTGTATTATTTCATTCACGTCGCTACTGTGATTACAACCAGTGTTTTCCTTTTAATTTGCAAACTAATAACACCGAGAAAATTTTACCTCCCAAAAAAATTTAAAGAATTAAATGAAAATTTATTTTCGTACCTAGAACCATATATTGCGAACCCGTGAACTTTTTTTCGTGAAATAATTCGACATGCTATGATATATGGGACCCCACAGCTGATCGCGGTTCACTGGACGAGGGTGGAGGTTTAAAGGAGGCACATGAGAAAGGAAACGTGTTCCTACTTCGTGCAAGTAAACAAGAATGCCCAATCTTCCTCCCGTTACATCAAAAACCAGTCATGGGCATTCTGGATTTCGCTCTGGCGTGAGAAACGACAGGGAAAAGCTAGTTCATTTTTAAACAGATTTCAAGTTCGCTCTCTGCAGCTCAAGTTAAAAAATAATAGGCCAGATTATTAAATAAAATAGTGAATAGGTCAATAAGGCTAACATAGTAACTTTAATGGTCTATTATTACGTTAAGATCGTATCTCAAACTGCTTCACATAAGACATATTACAACACTCACGATGTGTTTACGCATATCGTTTACGACACATAGAAGATTCAATTATGTTATTACCTACTAAATCGTAGCACTTCGTCATGAACGCAGATTCCCTTAGCATTCTCGTCCACTCTGTCTTACCTTATCCTGCATTAAAGACCATTTATCAAAGAAGTTATATTTCAAAATTTATCATTTGGAAAGGAAGGGCAATTACATTTTCAGATTAACCTCAGATTACGATGATACCTGCAATTTATGAATATAGATCCAATCTAAGAAATTAATTGTTTTTCATTTGTACTCAATCAATTCAATTTCGCAAATAATATCCTGAATTGCTGCTTACTCTGATTTTTTTATAAAAATAAATTTCTTCCTCTAAATAAATAATTTTGCAACAATTAAGTAGAGTGGTTATAAATTAAAGCGAGGTTGAATGTACTCAATTTTCATTGTAGTTTCTGTACATTAGTTATTCTCGTGTACCAGTGTTCGGGCAACGGCACCAATTAGCAGCCAGGAACCTTTCCTCTGACAGCCAGATTACTTATACTTATTGGTTTAGTTATTTACTTGTACTAAAACAACATGATTGTGTGAATTATGATCATTATCCGACTTAGACTCTTAACCTTACTCACCGAAGTTAATTACTCTGATCGAACTTCCCTAATGAGAAAAATACAATAGGTTATCTGTCGGAAATTAAAAAAATGTCTATTAACTGGCGCGTTTGCCCATGATAATTCTGAGCTACATAAATATTTGATTAGAAACAAGGCAGTAATTGACAGCAACCAATTATCCTAAAATTCCCAGGAACTCTTTCTATCATTAATTAAGATTTACAATAATAAAATGATTGATTACTATCACTTAAGTTGATAGGCCACATTTAATATCGTTCCGTTGAGTAAGGACACGTTTTTAAACTCTTCATTATTTTTAGTATCTTTTTATTTATTTTTTTATAACTCTAGTTGGTTTATAGAATTCTACCAAATATGTAAACAGAAGTAGAGAAAAAAAAGTGTATGGAAAGGTTTAACGATGTGTCGGAACGTTTTAGTAGTCAGTGGTCCGCGAGATGCTTTAGATATCAGCTGATCGAAAAAATGAAAGCTGCAGCATCTTGACGTACGGGAGTTTTATGACCAAATTACTTTAAGCTGTTATTTTCTATACACATATATGGGAAAATTGAGCACGAGCCATGAAAACAAGACAATTTTGTTTGAGTGTATCGGAAATTGCGGGATAGTAAAAATGTAATTGGTTGGGGAAAGTGTCTTAAAAATTCTTTGCAAATTTATCTTTGCAGCAAAGCGGTGCTATTGATACTATGGCAGATCTATTTCTATCAATCGTGCCAATTTTCAAGAGACACACGATTTTTAATAGGGGATAAAAATGCTATTTATATTACTGGCTACTACTGATGGCATTGCTACCAGTGATATAATTTATAAACCGTAGTTGAATAAACTAAAACCCCAAAAAAACTAGTGCGTGAGGACCATAGTTTAAACAAACTTTTTCTCTTTCATAAGGTCTGAATAATTAGAATCTATTTCAAATCAAGAACATATCGATTTGACAAAATTTGCACACAAAAAAATAGTTCTTAGTGGATTCTCTTGCAAAAATTTTTATCAGCACTTTGATGATTCTTACCTCGTGAGCGCGGAATGCGCGAAGTCGCCACGTGTTACCTGGATCCCAGCAGCTCCGCGTGCCGCATCCCGACCGCCTCCGAGTGTTTACCCCCCAGCCTTTTGGTCCAGGAAATGACGCACCCCTCTTGATCGTGTCGCCCCTATATTTCGCACGTCCTGATCGAACAGATTAAAGTTCCCAACCGAGTGAGGACAACCACCAGAGTCGATAAGAATACCGATAAGAAGCAAAGACACAGTTCACATCGCTCGTTTCTCTTCCCAGGTCCTTTTCAACTCGACCACAAAATCACATGTTCCTCCCACTGCGATCCAAGTCAACAAGTGCGACAAATTGAAGACAGTGATGAAAATAAATTATACTGCTGATGATAAAGTCAGGACGGTTGTTTGGACGTAGTCTAAGAATAAAGGGTTGGTGATAAAGGGTTGATAAGAGACTTCTGATAATAGATGAAGGATAGATAGGAAAAGATGAAGGACCAAATTTGGGACACCAGATTAAAGACTGATAGAGTTTCTTCTGATGTCAAAGAATCGCACGGGATTTATCCGCACCGCATTCACCCTCGAAGCACGAATGTCGCAGCACGAGTCTAGGATTTATGGGTACTCTACTAGGTCGCTCTATGTCCCGTCGCGAGGAAGATGTTGTGCCGACTGATAAACCGTCTAGTTACCTCTGGTGAGCCCCTAACGCTAAAGTCACCGTGTGTAGCGACAGGTGCTCGTAGAAGGGAGAGGGAATCAAGAGGATGGCTCGTGTGAGCAGAGGGGACAGGATATAGCTCGCAGCAGCAGAGAACATCGCCAAGTGGATACGACGGTAGGCAGCCAGCCAGCCAGCCAGCAAAGCAGCCAGCACGAGCAGACCGAAGAGGGCAACGACACCGCTGCGAGAGCCGCTCTCCGGGCTTCGACACATTTACCGAAACGCGATTCTCTCCCCCTCTGTCTCTCTTTCTCTCTTACCCCTTCCGACCTTTTTCGAAGCTCTTATTCTTTCTTGGCCATTCTTTATATCTTAGAGATTCGTGATTTAGCTATTTAATTTGCGGCAGTGGTAGCATTTATGAGACTGGTATTACTAGGAATGGTCTTGGGTTCTCCAGGGACATACCACTCGTACGAGGTCCATCAAGAGTCTTTGGATCTCCGGACCATGATAACATTTACCATTTCATTAATGGTTCTGAATTCTTTGAGTTGAGTTCTATCAATGAGAGTAGTACCTTTTCTATCACTGGTACCCGTACCCTGACTTTCCGGATCAAATAAACTACTCCTAATTTAATTTGCGTTTTACCAGCTCTTATTCTTTCTGATTTATTCTTTTGATCATAGATGTTCATGGTTCAGCTGTTTAATTTACAGGAGTGGTATTTATGAGCATGGTATTACTAGGAATGATCTTGGATTCTCCAGAGACATTGATAGTTTTGATAGGGGAGTAGTTCTGCAACCAGTGTTATAGGTATCATTGGATTCTGATTGTCCAGAGTATTTTATAGTATGGGTATCACATTGTGTGAAATAATTTAAAACCACTCCTTATTTAACGTTCGTTTTCTCAGGTCTTATTTTATATAAGCTATTCTTCGTATCTTAGGAGTTCATCATTCCGCTGTTTAATTTACAAGAGTAGTAGCAATTCTGTGACTGGTATCCATAGGAATCGTCTTAGGTTCTTCAGAGACATTGATACCACTGGTACCAGAGTGGTGCAATTTAAAGTTTTGATAGGGGATTACTTCTGCAACTAGTGTTGTTCGTATCATTAGTTTCTGATTGACCAGAGTATTTTATAGCACAGGTATCACATTGTGTGAAATAATTTAATTAATAGTTCTATCAATGATAGTGGTACGATTTCTACTACTAATATCCTGACTTTCTGGATCAAATAAACCACTCCTAATTCAATTTGCATTTTCCGAAGTCGTATTCTTTATTAGATATTCTTTGTATCTAAGATGTTCGTGATTCAGCTGTTTAACTCACAGGAGTAGTAGCAATTATGAGACTCGTATCACTAGGAATGATCTTGGGTTCTTCAGGGAGATTGATACCGCTAATACCAGATCGGTACCATATAAAGTTTTGATAGAGGATTAGTTCGGTAGCTTGTGATATTTGTATTATTAGTTTCTGATTGTCCAGAATCTTTTATAGCACAGCTACTACATTTGTGATATCATAAATAGTATCAATGACAGTGGTGTTATTTCTACTACTGATATCCTGACTTTCCGGATCAAATGAACCACTCCTAATTTAATTTCCGTTTCCCTAAATATACAAAAGAAGCGCAGTCTGAGTGATGATGCTTCCTTCTCACGTTTGGAAAGCACCCAGCGAGTGAACCCTTATCACTCACCCAGGCGATCCTTCCGACGAGAGCGGACGTGAATGCAAACCGCCGGTAAATGCTTCACATACGTGTGCCCATGAATTCTGCAAAGTCACGGTCGCACGGATCAAGAGGATGAATTTAGGCGAGATGGGGATCACGTGCTCGTAGTATTTTACAAGGAAGAGTGAATGGGAGTGAATTTTTTAGAAGCCGACACTGGCAGTAAAAAAAACACCACAACCAATAAATTGGCTGTTGCATATTTTACAAAGTTAGTTGACCCAAACGAATAGCCTTTGGCTGAATTAAGCCTTTAGCGCTCGACTTTTTTCTAGTCGTGTCACGAATCCATCTACCAAGGATATTTTGTTAACAGATCAGATGAATAAATTTTCAATATTTCTACTTCCTGAGGGTGAAATAATAACTAGTCGACCTATCTTATAATCTCGAAAAAAAAGTTTGGTTAAATTAAAATGAAATTCTGGTTGGAACCATCAGAATTCTGATTACTTTAACCAGAAATATTAGTTAGGACATACTTAAATAGGATTCTGGTTTATTTAATCCGACATTTTTTTGAGTGTATATTCAACTACTTCTTCATAGTAAATGTCAGTTGGTTAATTTTATCGAGAAACTGGTTAAATTTGTATTCAAGGCTTTTAAACAAATTTAGGGTTTTTTTGATCAGCAAAGTGCGCATCAGAGTGATGCGATAATCTGTATCGAATCTGAGCTTTCGAAAAAGTTTTCTGTTAAAAAAACAAACATTAGTTTAAAAATGGTAATTAAACAATTTATAGAAGCATGAAGTTTTATAGCTTAATGTAGGAAAATCAGTTTTTTGGCCCTAACATTAAAAATTATCTAAAATATTCTTTGTAGGTCATAGGGAGTTGTAAATCTTCCAGAGATGGGAGTTGAAACGTTTGGAACTAAGACCATATCTAAAGACAATTTAAAAAAGATAAAAATAATAATTTCTTGGGTGAAACATATTTTTAGTGTTAAAAAATAATTTTTTTAAACTGAAATTTTTAATGTTTTAGTTAAAGATTCATAATTTTTATTAGAACTGTATTTTTTTGGTTGAAGATTCAACTATTTTTTGTTGATTAGTTCATTCTTTATACTTGAAAAGTCTACTTTTTTTACTTTTGATTCAGAATGAATATTTTTTATTAAAAATTGTATTATTCAGTTAAAAAAGTTTTATTATTTCATTGAGAATCCAGAAATTATGTTGGTAATTTTCTTCTGTTAAAAATGCAATTGTTACGTTAAGAATTCTTCATTTTTAGGTAAAATTCAACAATTTATTCCAAAATTATATTTTTTCGATCATTTACATTTCCGAGATGAAAATTAAACAATTTTCTAAAAAACTAGTTCTGTTTGGTTTGGAAATTGAATACCTTCCTTGAATTCTTTTTCTATCTGGACAGGAAAATTTTTCTTGCTTTCAAATTAACATCTTTTGTAAAAGATTTATCGTTTTGAGTTTAATGTGCTATTGTAATTTCAAAATAATTGTCTATTTTGTGAAAAAATTACTCCCTCTGTTTTATAATTTTCATATTTCTAAATTAAAAATTTAACTTCTTTCTAGAAAAATTACTTTTTTGGCTTTATTATTCCAAAAAATTGTATAATAATTATTTTTGGACTAAATTTATTTTAGTTGAAGATTCATTTATTTAAAATTATATTTTAAATATTTAAAATATTGATTGCCTAAACACATAAATTAAGAATTATTTTTACTTGAATCAAACTTTTTAAATTAAATTATTTGATGGTTGAAATATCGGACAATAAATTTTGTTTTGAAAATTAATCTTTTTAGGTAAAAAATTCCACTACTACTTTGACTAAAGTTGAAATTTTTTTTTTTTTAATTTCTATTTGGTTCAAGATTTATCGTTTTAGTTGAAACTTTATTACCTTAGTTTAACATTTGTTCTTTTTGGTAGAGCCTTAACTTTTTAAAATAAAAATTTAAAAATTCAATTTTTAGTTAAAAATGTCATTTTTATTAGTTGAAAATTAATACCTTTATTATTCTTGTAGAAAATTCAACAATTCTGAAGAAAGTTATAATTTTTGTTGAAGTTTTTTGGTGCAAAATTCTGCTACTTGGTTAAGATTATTTTTTTTTGCAATTCATATTTTCGAAGTGAAAATTCAACTGTTTTACAAATAATTCACTGTTTTGGCTTAAGAATTCTATAAATTGGTGGAAGATTTTTTTGTTGACTAAAAAGTATTCGTTGTTTGAAAATTTTCTAATTTTTGTCAAAAATTCGTCTTTGTGGATTAAAAATTCATCTCTTTAGTTAATAAACTAATTTGTTGTAGTTGAGCATTCAACTATTGTGTCTAAAATTCGTAATTTTTGTTTAAAGGTAATTGTTTTTTATTTAAAAAAAAATCTTTTTTATTGGTTCTTTATTGTAAATTAAAATAGTTCTTACAGAAAGTTTCACTATTCAAGTCAATAATTCATTATTGAGGCTGAAAATTTATTTCTCTGGTTAACAATAAAACATATTTTTCGTTAAAATAATTATTTTTGTTTAAAAATTCTCTTATTTTATTTTTAGTTGAAAATTCATTCTTTTTGGATAATAATTTATTAATTTTTTCATAAATTAATTTGTTTGGTCGAATATTCCACTGTTTTTTAAAAATTCATCATATTGTAATGCAAATTTAATTATTAAGGTGCTTGTTTATTTCTTCTTAAAATTTACATTTGCAAGTTAAAAATTTATCTATTTTGCAGAAAATTTACCTTTTTGGAATAAAAATTTAACAATTTGGTTAAAATTTTTTTCTTTTCTGACTAATGAATTTTTGTTTGCAGACGATTATATAATTTTTTGAAAATTTCCTTTTTTTAGTTTAAAAAATACTGATTACTGATTTGGCTGAAAATTTTTATTATTTGGTTAAATCCAATTTTTTTTATTTGAAATAAAAATACTTTGTGGCTGAATTAAATTTTTTTGTGATTAAAAATAAAAATATTTTTAGGCTGAAATATTAACTATTATTTTCGTAGAAGGTTGATCATTTTTAAAAAAATTTTATCCCTTTGTTTGATTTTTTAAAAATTCGTTTACTATTAACTTTTACCATTGAAGATTCAAATATTTCATTTTTGGTTAAAAATATAATTTTTTTAAGTTGAAAACTCGAATATTTGGTTTTAGTTAAAAATTCAAATATTTGGTTAAAAATTTACCTTTCTCAGTTGAAAATTTAATTTTTTAGTTTAAAATTTAATTTTTTAGTAGAAAATAATTGTTTTCTGAATGTGAATGATTAATCATTGTAATAGAAAATTTACATTTTCAGGTCAAAATTTCATCTCGCTTGTTAAAAATGAAAATATTTTTCGTAAAATTTCATTCTTTTTGTTTGAAAAGTCTCCTATTACATTTTAAATCCAACATTCATCTTTTTTGTATAAAAATTAATTTATATTATTGGAAATTCGGCAATATTGTTAGGAAGCCCTTTTTTCGATTGAAAATCCATTTCTCTTGTTGAAAATTCATAACTTCGCGTATAAGTTTTAACTTTTTTTAAATTAAACTTTTCGGTTAAAAGTTGAACCTATTTGTTAAAGATTTTTTTTTAAATCAAAATTTACTATTTTAGTTAAAAATTTTTAAACTTACTGGAAAATGAGTTTACTTGCTTAAAAATTTTTTGTTTATTTATTTTTGTTTTTGAAAATTCAAGTATTCTATTTTTGGTTAAAACTTCAACATTTTCCGAAACATTTAATATTGGGCGTTCGATACAAAGTAGAGCAGCTGCAACTCGTCAGATATGAGTAAAGTTGTCTAAAAATTTATTTTGCATCCGCAAAGCGGATTATTTTTATTAGAACCTGAATCAGATTACTATCCAACGATTTTACATCCTGGATTTACTGTGTCAATGATCTGTGCTAAAAATTAAAAAAAGTAAAAATACTGTGCTAATGCTCAGATAACACATAGCAACTACTTATCAGGTTGTAGTACCAGACATGCAGTTTTCTAAAATAATGATAATTCGAAAATAAAAAAATACAAGGTCTTTACGACCTTGTATTTAAATAAATAAATAAATATTTAATTTATAACTAAGGCAAGCATTAAAAAAATTGTGTGTCCATGAATCTAAATTAAAAAATTTTGTTAACATGTAAAAGTTTTTCAATCATCCAAATTTGATTAAAACATTTAAATATAAAAAAATGATCCCAAAAATTTGGAAAATTCTCTAACTTTTTGAATTTTCATCCAAAATAGCTGGCTCACGAACTCTTTTTTTCTTTTAGGACATAAAAAAAGTGTGCCAAAGATCGAATTGATTCGTTATTTTTTTTCGATAGTTATCGTGTTTACAGACGGACGGACAGACAGACGCCATCTTAAAAACTTGATTGAACAGTCTTTTGTATTTACCCTACATTTGTGCTCAAGCCTTTTAAAATGAAACGTCCTAGCATCGAAAACTGTAATTTAGTTATTGTGAATTCTCTTTTGTTAAAACTCCTTCGGCTTTCACGAAAACATTCATTAAATGAATTAGTATTGAAACAAAAGTATTTTTAATCTATTATTTTTATCATTAAAAAATGGGCATTCTAATAAAAAGAAAAATTATTATTAAACATTTTACTGCAACTTGTGTTGTTTTGCCATAAATCTACTTGGTTTATATTCAATGTAGATGTAATTTAGGCGACAAAATTTTGTAAATAAAATGTTATTGTAGTTTATAACAAACTAGTAGATATTTTTTGTTAAAACAACATTTGTCTTCTAATCTTGTTCGTCTCGTTTTTCCATAATGTTAAAAAATAATTTTAATGTAATTTTTTACGATTGAAAGAAAATCTAATCGTCCTATATAAAAATAATAATACAAAATTTATATATCTTTTTGGGGTGAAAACTTAAGTCTGTTAATTGTAGTTCGTACCTTAAGTCGTTTTTCGATAAATTTAATTTTTTAATTTTGAATATTATTTTTTACGATTAAAACAAAAACTGCGTGTCCTATAAAAATTTATTCATGAAAAATTTGAATGAGTTTTTGCTATTTTTTGCAAGAACAGCATTTGTTTATTTATTTTTTTCATATCTTGTGCCGTTTTTCCAAAACTTAAATTTTTTATTTTTAATGTAGTTTTTTTACCACTAAAAGCAAAAACGATGCATCCTATAAAAAATTCATTAAAAAGAAATTTGTAGATTTTTTCAGGGTGCGAAATTTGAGTGAATTCATTTTTTTGTTATGTTCTGTATATTGGCCGTAAAATGGAATTTTTGAGTTTTTCTTATTTGTTGTATAATCAAAATTTGAATTTTAAATTTTTCCACAAATTTAAAAATTTTTTCATGATAATCTAGTTTGGCTTAAAATGTTCATTCAGATTTTTTTTTGCATTTTGAAAATGCTATGACTCTCACTCACCGTAAGAACTGTAAGGAAATTCTGGTTGCAGA
This sequence comes from Druon quercuslanigerum, assembly GCA_010014905.2. NCBI lineage: Eukaryota > Metazoa > Arthropoda > Insecta > Hymenoptera > Cynipidae > Druon > Druon quercuslanigerum. The sequence goes on from JAAAKG020172593.1 coordinate 25,762, forward strand.
TAATAGAATTTCGCAGCAATTTATGGAAAGTTACCATTTATAGTAATTTATGTTTAGTTCCCAAATTTACCTGTAAAATTACCATAAATGGCCGAAAAATTTCACAAATATCCATAAATTAGCAAAAAATTGAACTTTGAGCAATTTATGGTAAGTTATTATATTTATCCTTAAAATTACCATGATCAACCGAAAATTTCCATACATTACCAGAAATTTTATATGTATTTTTAACTTGAATCGAATGTTTAAAATTGAATTTTAGATAATATAGGGTGAGTTACCGTATATACCTGGACAATTGCCATAAATGACCAATAAATTCCATAAAAGTTCCATAAATTACCAAAAAAATACATTAATTGCCGAAAATTCAGAAAAACGTTTAAAATTGAACTTTAGGTAATTTATAGTCCGTTACCATATTTATCTGGAAAAATTACCAAAAAATAACTGAAAATTTTCATAAATTTCCAGATATATATTTTTGAACTGAATTTTGAAAAATTTATGGCAAGTTACCATAAATTAACAAAAAAGTTAATAAATTTCTGGAAATTTATAAAAATGTTTCAAATGAAATTTTGGGTGATTTGAGGGTAGCTATCATAAATCAACTGAAATATTACCATCAATTACCGTAAAGTTTAATACATTTTCAGAAACTTATAAAAATATTTAAAATTGAATTTCGGGTAATTTCTGCTAAGCTACAATAATTTCCTGTAGAATTACTATAAATGACGAAAAATTTCCATTAATTTTCGGAATTTCTTGAACATGTTTAAATTGAACTTTGGGCAACTTATGGTCAGTTACCATAAATTAAATGTAATATTACAATACATTAACAAAAAGTTAATAAAGTTCCGGAACTTTATAAAAACATTTCAAAATAACTTTTGCGTAATTTATGGTGAGCTCCCAAATTTACCGGTAAAATTACCATAAATGACCGCAAAATTCCACAAATTTCCATATATTACCACAAATGCATAAATTGCTGGACATTTAGAAAAACACTTCTAAAATTGAACTTTGCGCAATTTATGGTAAGTTACAATATTTATCCTTAAAATTACCTTAATTATCCGAAAATTTCCATACATTTGCACAAATTTTATTCATATCTTTAACTTGAATTTCGGTCGATTTATGGCAAGTTACCATAAAAGTTGATGAAATTCCGGAAATTTAGAGAATCGTTTCAAATTGAATTTTAGATAATATATTGTGAGTCACCATAAATTAAAAAAAATGTTCATAAGTTTCTCGAAATTTACAAAAATATTTAAAATTGAATTTTCAGTAATTTTTGATAAGTTACCATATTTCCCTTCAATATAGCCATAAGTGACCAAAAATGTACATACATTTTTAAATTGAATTTATGTATATTTATATATATATGTATGTATATATATATATATATATATATATATATATATATATATA